>CM035841.1:3582587-3616059 GCA_020510985.1 Pholidichthys leucotaenia | reverse complement strand
CAAACAACCTACAAAATATCGGGTAGATAATTGGATATGAGGGATTATTTCATCATTATGACAGTTTCACCCTACCTGGGCTGAGGTAAGCAGCTGGATGGCTTTGGATCTTTGTCTTAGCCAGCCATGCTAAATCCGTCCGTTGTCATATTCTGCTGGGCAGGAAGTCTCAAATCGTCTACTTCCTGTTGTGAATAATGCTTATACTTCATGTATTTTTGATGACAAATTATTTCAATAATTTTTAAATCTCAAAGGACAAATTTCCAAACCTAGGTTTTAAAAGAAAATATGGAGGGAATAAATAAAAAAAAAAGGTAGGGAATTCCCAAGGGATTCCCCAGAGGTCAAAGGTCACTTCCATGTTGGGGGTTCCCCCAGACACAAAGTAAACAACTTTTGACTGGCACACAGAGCCAGGCTGTGAGTATATATACCTGCCAAAACAAATCTTTGGGAGGCATTGCTGTACAACCAAAGGTCAAATACTAGAAAGGATGTCACTGTTGACATATATAGCGGGGAAATTACAACAGTCACAAGAATTGCCATGTTTCTCACATGGATCAAACAAACACAGCTGCTACCGTTACACTCCCACCAAAATCTTTATGATGGAAGACTATAAAGTCATGCCAACATAAAATTTTCACATCCCCTCACCCCCCAGCCAGTCGCAGTAGATGACTGCCCCTCCCTGAGCCTGGTTCTGCTGGAGGTTTCTTCCTGTTAAAAGGGAGTTTTTCCTCTCCACCGTCGCCAAGTGCTTGCTCACAGGGGATCACTTGATTGCTGGGGTCTTTCTGCAACTGTGGGGGTTCCCCCCTACAGTTGATAGTGCTATGAGATGACTGTTGTTGTGAAATGGCGCTATATAAATATAGTTGAATTGAATTAAATTGAAATTACCCAATCCCACACATCCAGGATTTTTCGGTGCATCTGGCGGGGGGGGGGGGGGCGCATTTTTTCTAAAATAGACCTGGTCTGCGGCTATCATCAGGTCCCAGTCCGAGCCGAGGACATTCCCAAAACAGTGGTAATAACCCCATACGGACTTTTCGAGTTTTTACGCATGCCGTTTGGCCTTAAAGGCGCTGCGCAAACCTTCCAACGCATGATGGATGCGGTGTTATGCGATCTCCCTTTAGTGTTCGTCTACCTCGACGACATTTTAGTCGCCACTACTTCTGAGGAGGAACACGAAAAACACCTCACGGCAGTCTTTCAGAGGTTGGGAGAGCACGGGTTAATAATTAATCCAGCCAAGTGCCAGTTCGGCGTGGCGCAGATCGATTTTTTGGGGCACCGCGTTTCCCCAGAGGGGGCAGTTCCACTACCGGAGAAGGTATGCGCAGTGGCAGAGTTTCCCTGGCCACAAACGGTCAAAGCATTACAAGAGTTTTTAGCAATGGTAAATTTTTATAACCGTTTCCTACCCCACGCAGCGCAGCTCATGCAACCATTATATGCCGCGCTTAAAAAGCAAAAACCCTCCAATACAATCGAATGGTCCCCGGAGCGGGAGCGCGCATTCGCTGAGGTTAAAAAAGCCCTTGCTGACGCTGCGCTGCTGGCTCACCCAGACCCAACGGCCCGCATAGCGCTCACCACTGACGCATCAGATTTGGCCATAGGGGCGGTTGTGGAACAGCAGGTTGCCGGGGTTTGGCAGCCGCTGGCGTTTTTCAGCAGATCCTTGCACGAAGCCGAGCGGAAATACAGCACGTTTGACAGGGAGCTGTTAGCGCTCCACTTAGCCATTCGCCATTTCCAGTTCTGGCTGGAAGGTCGGCGTTTCACCGCGTTTGTCAACCACAAGCCGCTCACTTTTGTGATGGCCAAAATTTCAGAATCTTGGTCGGGCCGGCAGCAGAGGCAGCTGGCCGCAATTTCAGAATTTACTACTGATATTCAGCACGTAGCAGGTAGATAGATAGATTTGTTTATTTGACAGGGACAGTGCAATAAACATAGATAATTAATCAATGACAATCAATCTGATGTGTTACACAAAGAGTGTATAGCTATTAGCTAATTTGCAACTCTTGTCCCTGGATGGGCTTTAACCACATACATCAATGCAAAAAAGATTATAAATACATTATAAATACACTGTCATGACGGCCGCTGGGCCGTCATCCCGCTCATCAGTTCCAGCTGCGCACAGACCAGCAGGTGTTAATCAGCGGCTATTAAAAGCCAGCGTCGTTGACAGCCCGGCACGGAGTCGTCTGTCTACCTCGACTGAGTATGAGCCAGAGCTTCGTTTCACAGCCAAGTCAAGAACGTCACGACAAGACCCACCACGTAAGAAAACTATTTGCTTTTCTACGCCAAATCTTTACCCCTGTGCACAGGTGGATCTCCCAGGCGGCGGACCGGAATCTCCAGCTGACGGAGAATTACCCTCTCCCTCCCCGAGCTCCTCCTGGCCTTCGCTACTTCAGGAATTCTCATCACTGCAGCTGCAGGTACTGTCACTCCCTCAGTCACAGGAGTCATTGTCACCACGGTTACGGACATTATCACCTCCACGGCTACGGGAGCAGTCATCGTCACAGCTGTCAATGCAATCATTGCTCTCGCCACGAACACCACCACGGTTACTGGAGTTATCACCGTCACAGCTTCAAGCACCAGCACCACCACAGCTCACGGACATCGGGGAACAGCAAGATACAATCAGTGACAACCTCAAGTAATCTGCACACCTGCACTTGTCCTTTAGTGCTGAACAGCCTTAACGGTTTCTGCTTGTGTGTTCCAGGGTTGCCAGGTCGTCATCTGTATCGCTCAGCTCCGGTGACCAGGCTGCTATATCTGCACTCACACTTGCACTACACTCACTCTCACTTGACAATAAAGAATAACTATTTTGTATCTGCCCGTGTCTGTGTCTGTCTCTCGGGTCCTGAAACATGTCATACACAATTTTAAATATTATAAATATTATAAATACACAAATATAACAACCTGACTCACATTTGCCTATTTCAGGCCTCCCTCCCTTCATCACTCACTATAAACAAACACATTCATTCCTTCCCTTCATTCACTCTCACCCTGCAGACAATCATTTCATACATGGGTCCATTCTTGTTTATTTTTCAGCCAGTTTTTAACCTCAAAGGTAAACTCAATGTAGTGGCAGACTGCCTCTCTCGCGCGGTAACAGCACCAGTCCGTGCGGAGGTAGATTATACTACCGCAGCCGCAGGGCAAAATAACAGCACGGAAGCGCACGCGGCCCCAGTTCATGTGGGGATAGATTATGCAGCCATGGCAGCGGAACAGGGTAGAAATGCGGACGTGTGCGCGCTCCAGTCTGGGCCAACAGGGTTAAGGCCGGAGAGCAGGAGTTTGCAAACCGGTTTGCCCCCCCCAATCTGTGATGTATCTTCCGGGCGACCGCGCCCGGTGTTACCGGCTGCGTGGCGCCGCCGCGTTTTTGACTTGGTTCACTCCCTGGCGCACCCGGGGGTGCGCGCTTCTTTGAAAATGGTAGCGGAGAAGTTTGTTTGGCTGAGCCTGCGCAAGCACGTGAAAGAGTGGGCAAGAACCTGCATGGCTTGCCAGCGGGCCAAAATTCACAAGCACACAAAAGCCCCCTTAGAACCGTTCCACATCCCGGCCGAGAGATTCGATCATGTGCATGTCGACCTCGTGGGCCCCCTACCGTCGTCGCAGGGGTTCACACACCTTTTGACAATGGTGGACCGAACCACTCGCTGGCCGGAAGTGGTACCACTAGCATCGACCACGGCTGCAGAGGTGGCTCGCGCATTTTTGACGGCCTGGGTAGCGCGTTTCGGGGTTCCTTCAGATATTACGTCCAACAGGGGACCTCAATTTGTGTCTGAGCTTTGGTCAGCGATGGCCAGCAGCTTAGGGGCAACAATTCACCGCACTACCGCTTATCACCCCCAGGCTAATGGTTTATGCGAGCGTTTTCATAGGTCTTTGAAGGCAGCCCTCAGAGCTTCGCTTACGGATGCAGATTGGGTAAACGAACTACCATGGGTTTTATTGAGGTTGCGTTCTGCGCCCAAGGAGGACTTAAATGCCTCCCCATCAGAGTTGTTTTTTGCACAACCTCTCAGGCTGCCCGGCGAGTTCCTACCAGAGCATCCGGCACCCGGGCGCCCCCCGGCTCTGGGACCACTGATTGACACGGGAGCAGACATGCTTCCGGGCCCCGTTCATCACACTTTTCTGCGTGTTTTTGTTCCCAAAGCTTTAAAAAATGCCGAGTTTGTTTTTGTCAGGCACGAGGCTCTGCGACCAAGCCTTCACCCGCCATACGATGGTCTATTTAGAGTGCTGGAAACAGGTGATAAGCATTTTGTGCTAGATTTGGGGGACAGAAAGGAAACAGTTAGTATTGACAGACTAAAGCCTGCTTTTGTGATGAACAACGAGTCTGTACCGGTGGCGAGGGCCTCTCGACATGGCAGACTCCCCAGGGAGCATGTCTTGGAGCCCCCGCAGGGATCAAATAACCATTCTCTTCCTCAGTTAGCAGATTCGCTGCAGGACGGCGCCTCAGGGATGGCGAAGCCTGCTTACAGCAAATTTGGAAGACGTTTGAAGCCCAGACGGCGTACAGACTGATATGTGATTTTATCATGTTGTGTAGACTATGTTGTTGATTTTATGTTGATTTTAACGTTTTTCATGTTGTGTGAATTATGCTTTATTGTCCATTCTTCGATGTTTGGGGGGGGGGGTTATGTGGCTCATATAGTTTTGCCTACATATGTATAAGCATAAGGAGATGCTTAGGACTTCATGTGTTGATTGACCTCACGTCTTGGATGGGACAATACGTCTGGACCGCCTGTGGATAATGGCAGGAGGACGGAGGTGCCGTGATAAGACGCTGAAAGGACTTCCTGACCTCCTGGGGCCAGACGGAGGACTAAGGCACTCGGGGGGAGAATTATTGTCAAATGGGGGTTTTGACAGCAATGTGTGATTCTGCCTTTTGATGTGTCATGTATAAATGTGGGGGTTTTGATGCAGCTCATGTCTTATTGTCTAGAGAGAAAGCTGGGGATGTGAAGTTTGCATTAAACCTGAATTGAGAAATAATTCAGTCTCTTTATTTCACGCTCCCCACAGAGTAATAAATTCAGGCGAGGTACGACGAGCTGGAAGGTTGCAGAGTTTTATTTCCTCCATCAAAATGAGACGCACTTGTAGCGCTGTGCGCTACAGTGCTGTGTGTGCTGTGCTGTGCTGCATGTCCCTTGTGTTGTGTTGCGCTTTATATGTTATACAAACAGAGAGAATGCATGGCACATTAGCATACTGATATACATATCAGTCAATACATATGATTAGCATAACCACTGGCACCTGGACGCCTTCTCCTTAATCCGGGTATGTATAAACAATAATCCATTGTTCTGGTTGTCCCCCCAGGGATTCTCTGTCCATATGTGAATAGTCCTTTGCTTCCTCCAGACCTGTTGCTGAGTGTGAAGATTGAACGTCCATGTAGATTGTGGTGGGTCACCACAATATATATATATATATATATATATATATATATATATATATATATATATATATAAGTTAGGTTAATTGGCATCAAAACTGGGGATTCTAAACTGTCCTTAGGTATGACTGTGAGAGTGAATGGTTGTCTGTCTGTCTGTGTTGGCCCTGCGGTGGACTGGCAATCTGTCCAAGGTGGACCCTGCCTCTCGCCCAAAGATGCTGGGATAGGCTCCAGCCCCCCTGGGCCCCAAAAAGGATTAAGCAGAAGAAGATGAATGAATGAATGAATGAATATACAGTGGGGCAAAAAAGTATTTAGTCAGCCACCAATTGTGCAAGTTCTCCCACTTATAAGATGAGAGAGGTCTCCAATTTTCATCATAGGTATACCTCAACTATGAGAGACAAAATAAGAAAAAAAAATCCAGAAATCACATTGAAGGATTTTTAATGAATTAATTGGTAAATTCCTCAGTAAAATAAGTATTTGGTCACCTACAAACAAGCAAGATTTCTGGCTCTCACAGACCTGTAACTTCTTCTTTAAGAGGCTCCTCTGTCCTCCACTCGTTACCTGTATTAATTAGATTAGATTCAACTTTATTGTCATTACACATGTATGAATGACTGGCATGACTGGCGCCTAGCGGCTGCCCCGGCCTTGGATACGCTCTGCAGAGCGTGCCCAAATGCCAAGTCACGTTTCGTTACCTTGTATTCATACATGTGTAATGACAATAAAGTTGAATCTCACCTCTCATCTCAATACAAGGTAACGAAACACAGTTTAGCATCCAATCAGAAGTGCAAAGGACAGCAGTGCAGTATATACGGTAATTAACAGTATGTGCAATTTAAGCAAATATATGCAAATATATGCAGCAGTGCAGAAAGTTAAGAGTATTGTTATGTGCAAATAATGTACAATAAGTTAGATGGGCAGTTATGTACAGGTGAGGATGGTAAGAGATGATGGTAAGAGAGTCAACGGGGAACTAAGTTCAATAACGTGACAGCTGTTGGAAAGAAACTGTTCCTAAATCTGCTGGTTCTAGTCCGAAGGCTTCTGAAACGCCTTCTGGAGGGGAGAAGCTGGAACAGTCCATGAGCAGGATGGTTGGAGCCCCTAAGAATGCTGCGTGCCCGGCGCAGACATCTTTTCCTGTAGACGTCCTCTATAACTGGAAGTGGAGTCCCTGTGATGCGTTGGGCGGTTTTCACCACCCGCTGCAGCACCTTACGGTCAGCGACAGAGCAGCTCCTATACCAGACTGTGACACAGTTGGTCAGGGTACTCTCTATCACGCAGCGGTAGAAGTTGCCCAGGATGTCAGTTGACAGATGGTTCTTCTTCAGTGTCCTCAAGAAGAAGAGGCACTGATGGGCCTTCTTGATCAGGCTGGTGGTGTTAACTGACCAGGACAGGTCCTCCAAGATGTGGGTCCCCAGGAATTTGAAGCTGGGGACATGTTCAACAGCTATGCCATTGATATGGATGGGGTCATGTGTCTCTCCCCTCTCTTTCCTGTAGTCCACTACGAGCTCCTTGGTTTTGCTGGTGTTAAGGAGCAGGTTATTGTCAGCGCACTAAGTAGCCAAATGCTCAACCTCTGCCCTGTAATCTGACTCATCGTTGTCCCTGATGAGTCCAATCACCGTGGTGTCATCTGCAAACTTTATGATGGAATTGGATCCATACATAGGCCTGCAGTCATGGGTGAAGAGGGAGTAGAGGAATGGGCTGAGCACACAGCCCTGTTGTACACCAGTGTTGAGTGTGATGACGGAAGAACGGTTGGGGCCTGACCTAACATGCTGGGGTCTGTTGGTCAGAAAATCCATGATCCAGTTGCAGGTGGGGGTACTGATTCCCAGGTCCCCAAGTTTAGTGATCAGCTTGGAGGGGATAACTGTGTTGAATGCTGAGCTAAAGTCAACAAACAGCATTCTTGCGTAGGTGTTCTTGTCATCCAGGTGTGAGAGTACATAGTGCAGCGCTGTAGAAACCGTATCCTCTGTACTCCTGTTGCTCCGGTAGGCAAACTGGTGAGGGTCCAGTGTAGGGGGCAGGCATTTTTTGAGCTGTGCCAAGACCAGTCGCTCAAAGCACTTCATGACTATGGGCGTCAGTGCCACAGGGCGATAGTCATTTAGGCACGATGGTGTTGAATGTTTCGGCACTGGTACTATTGAAGTGGTCTTGAAGCACGCTGGTACCACGGCCTGGGCCAGGGACAGGTTGAAGATGTCTGTGAAGACCCCTGCCAGCTGCTCAGCACATGCCCTCAGCACACGCCCAGGAATGCCGTCAGGGCCAGCAGCCTTACGTACGTTGACATGACTAAGTGCGTTATGGACGTCGGTGTGGGTGAGTGTGAGGTGGTGAAGGTCGTCAGAGGGTGGGAGATTGATGTTCTTTTCATTATTGTCCTTGTCAAAATGAGCATAGAAGTCATTTAGCTCATTGAGAAAGGGCACAGTCATGGCTACAGGTATGGAGTTGCTGGGCTTATAATCAGAGATAGCTTGAATGCCCTGCCACATGCGTCGGGGGTCAGAGTCCCCAAAATGTTCCTCCACCTTCAGCTTGTAGCTGTGCTTGGCCTTCTTGATGCCCCTCTTCAGATCTGCCCTGGATGAACTGTAGGCCTGTGCATCACCAGATCTAAAGGCATTGTTACGTGCCTTTAGCAGAAGCCGCACTTCTCTGTTCATCCACGGCTTCTGATTTGGGTACGTGGTGATCTGTCTTTCCGTGGTGACACTGTCAATAGTGGTGTTGATATGGTCCAGGACTGAGTGGGTGTAAGAGTCGATGTTTATGTGGGAGCCACAGGTAGCCTGAGAGGTGAACATACTCCAGTCTGTGTTCCTAAACTTCTCCTGGAGTACAGAGTCAACCCCCTCTGGCCACACTTTGATGGTCCTCACTGATGGCTTCACCCGGTTGATGAGCGGTACATACTTGGGGGTAAGGAACAAAGATAAGTGATCAGACTGACCTAGGTGGGGGAGGGGAGTTGCTGTGTAGGCTCCCACAATATTGGTGTAAACATGGTCCAATGTTTTGTCCCCTCTTGTGTGACAGGAGACATGCTGGTAGAATTTAGGAAGCACTGTCTTGAGGTTAGAGTGGTTAAAATCACTCGCCACAATAAATGCTGCCTCTTGGTGTGGAGTTTGTTGTTTGCTAATAGCTGCATGCAGTTCTTTCATAGCAAGCTTAGCATTAGCATCCGGAGAAATGTAAGCAGCTGTTATGATGGTACAAGTGAACTCGCGTGGCAGATAGAAAGGTCTACATTTAACCATGAGAAACTCCAGGTTAGCTGAGCAGTGTCTCTCAACAGTGACAGAGTTCGTGCACCAAGCCTTGTTAATATAAATGCACACACCCCCACCTCTGGTCTTACCGGAGTCATCTGCTGCTCTGTCTGCCCGGAGCGTGTGTAGGCCGGATAGCTCAATAGCATTGTCGGGTATTCCACTGTGTAGCCATGTTTCCGTGAAAATCATGATATTGCAGTTCATAAGTCTCTTATTGTTGGTGATCTGAAGCCATAGTTCATTCATTTTGTTCGCCAGTGACCGTACATTAGCGAGGAAAATACTGGGTAGAGAAAGCCGGTACGGTGTTAGCTTTAGCTTAGCTCTTAGCCCACCGCGCTTCCCCCGCCTTTGTTTACGGTCTCTACGCCGCCTGGGAGCACTTCCGGTTGGCCGGGAAGCCTGCTGAGCGTCGGGCGTTTTCTGGAGCTCAGGGATGAGACGTAGGTTGCTGATAAAAAGATCGTTATCGTTATTTTGTAATCCAATGTCCAAAAGCTCATTTTGGGTGTAAGATGTGAAAACGAAGGTGTTCTGAACGAACATACCTGAAATGAGCAGAAATAACACTGCTAATCCACAAAATCTGAGAAGACGTTGAGCCTCGCGTTGTGCACGCGCCGCCATCTTGGTCATAAAAAATCATTCATGGGATGAAAAAATCATAATGGCACCTGTTTGAACTCGTTATCAGTATAAAAGACACCTGTACACGACCTCAAACAGTCAGACTCCAAACTCCACTATGGCCAAGACCAAAGAGCTGTCAAAAAACACCAGAAACAAAATTGTAGACCTGCACCAGGCTGGGAAGACTGAATCTGCAACAGGTAAGCAGCTTGGTGTGAAGAAATCAACTGTGGGAGCAATTATTATACAAGCCCACTGATAATCTCCCTCGATCTGGGTCTCCAGGCAAGATCTCACCCCGTGGGGTCAAAATTATCACGAGAACGGTGAGCAAAAATCCCAGAACCACATGGGGGCACCTAGTGAATGACCTGCAGAGAGCTGGGACCAAAGTAACAAAAGCTACATCAGAAACACACTACGCTGCCAGGGACTCAAATCCTGCAGTGCCAGACGTGTCCCCCTGCTTAATCCGGTACATGTTCAGGCCCGTCTGAAGTTTGCTAGAGAGCATTTGGATGATCCAGAAGAGGACTGGGAGAATGTCATATGGTCAGATGAAACCAAAATAGAACTTTTTGGTAAAAACTCAACTTGTCGTGTTTGGAGGAGAAAGAACACCATACCTACTGTAAAGCATGGGGGTGGAAACATCATGCTTTGGGGCTGTTTTTCTGCAAAGGGACCAGGACGACTGATTCGTGTAAAGGAAAGAATGAATGGGGCCATGTATCGTGAGATTTTGAGTGAAAACCTCCTTCCACCAGCAAGGGCATTGAAGATGAAACGTGGCTGGATCTTTCAGCATGACAATGATCCCAAACACACTGCCTGGGCAATGAAGGAGTGGCTTTGTAAGAAGCATTTCAAGGTCCTGGAGTGGCCTAGCCAGTCTCCAGATCTCAACCCCATAGAAAATCTTTGGAGGGAGTTGAAAGTCTGTGTTGCCCAGCGACAGCCCCAAAACATCACTGCTCTAGAGGAGATCTGCATGGAGGAATGGGCCAAAATACCAGCAACAGTGTGTGAAAACCTTGTGAAAACTTACAGAAAATGTCTGACCTCTGTCATTGCCAACAAAGGGTATATAACAAAGTATTGAGATGAACTTTTGTTATTGACCAAATACTTATTTTACCGAGGAATTTACCAATTAATTCATTAAAAATCCTTCAATGTGATTTTCTGGATTTTTTTTTTCTCATTTTGTCTCTCATAGTTGAGGTATACCTATGATGAAAATTGGAGACCTCTCTCATCTTTTAAGTGGAAGAAGTTGCACAATTGGTGGCTGACTTCTTCTTCCGGCTTTCAGAGAGAACAGACGCTTTTTCTCTCCTCTCCTCCTCCCTCCTTCTCCCTCCCTAACTGACTGAATCCCAGCTTGCTACTGTCTGTGTCTACGTCACTCTTCTACTGGCTGATTCTTGATCCAAACGGAAAATTATGGATTTGCTATGTTGGGCTTTGAATACAATTGACACCGTCTTTTCAACTAGGAAATCGGGCCCGGGGGAGCCCATATGTCCTGCAGGTACTGCTGCTGTGGGTTATGTGAGAGACACATACAATTGGAAACTTATGTGTCTGTGTGACCTTTCGATTGAAGATGCAGAAGCCATCTACCTATTCGGCTTCACGGTCTCAGGACTTCTACTGATCGGCTTTGGGATAGTCCTGGTGTATTGAAAATTGAAGAAGATGGACAGAGCTTATCAAAATGCTGACCCAACGAAGCTCTTTCATCAATTTGACCAGCTGGGGAGGACTCTGATAGCGGCTAATGGTGAACTGAACAGGAAGATTGGTAACATCTCGATGTCGCTGGGAGCTCTCCAGGAAATGATTTTAAAGCCTGGCAATGTTGGAAATTACAAAGCACTGAACGCATAAGAGATGAAAATTCTTTCTCTGAGTGACTGTGCTATTCGACCTTGTTTTCGGCACCCCTCAGCTCTCACTCCTCCTGGATGAAGATAAGCAGTGGAATGTTTTGGCTGATTTCTCTCCTACACAAACATCTGGCGTACAGTAATCTGAACTCTCAAGGACAGCGCCATGTGACTGGCTTGGAAATTTCCATCGGCCATGCACTGAGAGTTGATCTCACAAGGACATGCTTTCTAAGTTACAGACACTAAGACATAACATCTGCTGAGAGAGTTTTTTTTGCTGTCCACCAGTAACTGATAACTGACACACACACTGCATTCAACATCACACAACTGATTCATTTACACTGATGTACACATACACACACTGACTCTCTCTGCTGTCTTTGTTTTTGTGAGGTTTGATTGTCTGCTCCATGCCATAGAGAGGTTTTTTCATTGTAATCATAATTCTGCTTACATAATCACAAGCTGTATTTTGATAACGAAGTTTTTTTCTCTCCGCCTATTGTGTCATTCCTTCCCTTCCCCCTGACCCCCCCCCCCTTATCCCCCACTGTTTTGATGAGGCGCCTTGTTATGGCTGCCGTGTCGTTGCGATGCGCTTACATAGCGCGCCAATGTCAAGTCAAATTCCTCGTGTTTTTTTAACATGCTTGGCAATAAAGCTTTTTCTGATTCTGATTTCTGACTAAATACTTTTTTACCCCACTGTATATACACTTGTATAATTAAACAAAGTTTAAAAAAAAAGGATACACAGGTGTTACTAATCAGAGACAAACATTTCACTGACCGTCAACACAGGAGGAAAAAAAAGCTGGTATTAGTTCGTATTTTGGCTAGTTTTTGGAGAAGTTACTTTAAATTCTTCTCCAATAAGACAAACTATCCAGTACTTTTATTATGAAAGGTAAAAACAGGAAGTGATTTTTGGTCATTAACATTTTTTAATAATGTCAGGCAAAAAAAATAACCCTCATTTACATAAAATGGTTTTTGTCAACTCAATATACTCTAAAAAAAATCATTAACGCGTGTCTGTAATATATATTGCAGCCCGCCACATGTGCCGTGAAAAAGACGAGCTGTGAAGTGGTTGTGCGCACGCTGCAGCTGTTGTGCCATATATGCTATACTGTAAAATCAATCGTTTCGGACGATCTACAGCATTCAGGCACTTCCCCTCCACTCAGGCAGCTACACACTGAACATATATGGTGTTGTGACACAAAAGTTATTCACAAAATTTTAAGAAATTGCTTGACAGTGTAGAAGAGCCTGAAATAACGAGGCGATGTGATTTATAAACCAAAGTTTAATATCAGCTTCGCTCCTCTAACAAGTCTCATCTCGGTGCAGAAGCAGAATAAGAGGTCGAACACAGTCAAACCTTCATACTTATACCTACACACAACAAAAGACATTGCATATCAAAGCTGACATCCCACATTAACTTAATCCCCCCTCCATTGTCCTCCGTCTCCTCCACCTGACCCTGGGTGGTCAGGGAGATTGATCTGGTCTCCACCGCTGCGACTCCGTATGCTCTTTGATCTTCGCTGGCGGTCGAGACCTCTTGTCCTGTTCTGAGGAGTGAGGTCATTCCACATATGTAATCACTAAACATTCTAATATGTCTATACATATGTAGGTATGGGATATATGATTAATATAAACCACAGCCCCCCCCCCCAAACGACTAAGAAAAGGACAATCAAAGTAAGTTTACAGTTTAAGATAATCTCTATGACATATTATACTGTTAAACTTGATAATATGATTGCTAAACTTGATAACGCTGATTGCTGGGGTCTTTCTGCAACTGTGGGGGTTCCCCCCCTACAGTTGATAGTACTATGAGATGACTGTTGTTGTGAAATGGCGCTATATAAATAAATAAATAAATAAATAAACTTCTTGACAGGGAAACAAGGAAAAATCTTTCCAGCAGTCTTGTTCCTGTAGAGAATTCAGTGGTAACCATAACAGTATAGTAATATCACAAATCAGCCTTAAAACTGCCACGGCACAATCTGACAACATAGTTAACAACTCTTGGTTAATTTGCATCAGTCCCTGCGCCGTCTGGGTTTTAATCTTCTCCCGAATCTGCTGTAGGTCCGCTTTGGCGTCCTGGTGGGACCCTCCTGTAAGGAATCTGCAGCTTGGGGAGGAGAGTGGTTATTTGTTCCCTGCAGGGGGGCTGAGTCTTTTTTCTTGGGGGGTCTACCCCACCGAGGTGCTCTCGCCACCCGTGCAGGTTCGTCTCTCAACAAGAAAGCAGGTTTAAGTCTGTCAATGCTGACTGTTTCTTTTCTGTCCCCTAAATCAAGCACAAAATGCTTATCACCAGGTTCCAGCACTCTGAATGGTCCGTCGTATGGTGGACGGAGGGTTGATTTTAAAGCTTCATGCCTAACAAAAACGAATTCGGCGTTTTTTAAAGCTTGGGGGACAAAAACCCGTGGAAAAGAGTGATGTGCCGGTCCGGGGAGAGTGTCCGGTCCGTTGCTGCCTAAAGGCCTCAGGGTTGGAAGATGCCCAGGCTCTGGGTTCTCTGGTAAAAACTCACCTGGGAGTCTGAGAGGTTGTGCAAAAACTAGTTCTGCTGGGGAGGCGTCTAGATCCTCTTTAGGCACAGAACGCAACCCCAATAAAACCCAGGGAAGTTTATTTACCCAATTTGTATCCGTTAGTGAGGCCCTGAGGGCGGCCTTTAAAGATCTGTGAAAACGCTCGCATAACCCATTAGCCTGAGGGTGATAAGCGGTGGTGCGGTGAATTGTCGCCCCTAAGCTGCTGGCCATGGCTGACCAAAGCTCTGAGACAAATTGAAGCCCCCTATCGGACGTGATGTCCGATGGGACGCCGAAACGTGCCACCCAGTTTGTCAAAAAAACGCGAGCGACTTCCGCCGCTGTGGTTGACGCCAGAGGGACCGCCTCAGGCCAGCGCATAATACGGTCTATCATTGTTAACAAGTGTGTGAAGCCTTGAGACGAAGGTAGTGGTCCTACGAGGTCGACATGAACGTGGTCAAACCTTCTGGCTGGGATTCGAAAAGGCTCTAGAGGGGCTTTTGTGTGTTTGTGTATTTTGGCACGCTGACAAGACATGCAAGTTTTTGCCCATTCCTTTACATTTTTGCGCAGGCCCGGCCACACAAACTTTTCGGCGACCATTTTAACCGAGGCGCGCACACCTGGGTGCGCGAGGGAGTGAATTGGGTCGAAAATACGGCGGCGCCATGCAGCTGGGACTACTGGGCGAGGTCGGCCGGTTGAGACGTCGCAGATTGGGGGGGTACACCGTCACGTAAACCCCTTTTTTCCAGTCTTAACCCTGTTGGTCCAGACAGGAGCGCGCGCACATCCACGTCACCGCTTTGTTCCTCCGCCATGGCTGCGTAATCTATCCCTAAGTCAGTCCTTCTCAAATAGTGGGGCGCGCCCCCCCAGGGGGGCACGATGCGATGCCGGGGGGGGGGGCGCGTGTGACCCCGGGGAACAGGCTTTGCTTTTGCCGTGTAAAGTGTAATAGCACATCCACGGCAGCAGGTGGTGCAGTGGCGCTCTCATTGTCAAAGTCTGTGCGGGAGTTTAAAACTTTTTAAATTGCTGTCAACAAACCTCTCGAGAGACACCATGGAGAAATATTTAACAGTAACGAAAAGAAAGGCGGAGAGAGACAGAGGTAAAGAGACAAATGAAAGTCTCCCAAAAGCTAAGACGAGGAAATATGACGAAGCTTCTCTCGCGCTTGGCTTCACTGTGACTATGGGAGACGAGGAAAGACCGGTGTGTTCACTGTGTGTTGGCAGCGGACAGCATGAAGCCAAATAAATTAAGACGTCACCTACAGACATTACATCCTCAACACGTTGATAAGCCGCTTGATTTTTTTCAGCGAAAACGTGCGGAGTACGGCCAACAATCATCCCGCTTTGTGAACGCTACATCAGTAAACCAGCGAGCACTTTCAGCATCATTTAAAGTGGCGCACCAAATTGCACAGTGCAAAAAACCCCACACAATTGCAGAGGAGTTGATACTACCTTTTTCTACCTTTTTCTTCAGACTAAAATGTTAAATATATTGGTACTCCTGTGTTGATGTTCCAGATCAATTTACATTTAATATTATTTATTGATTGAATTATTTTTCTCAGCATCAAATGGTTCAGTTGGTCAAAAATGTTTCTAGTTTAAATAAGGGTTGACATATTTTTTATTTCAGGCACTTTGATGCACTTTAAGTTTTTTTTCTGTTTTAGACTATAACAGGGTTTCTGTGTGGCAAAATAAAGTTAATATTTGTTGAAAGTTGATTTATATTGCTTTTTTCTTTTGTTAATGTTAAAAAGGATACAATTTTAGGTAAACTTATACAATTTTTATAGATAATGATCTTATTTATAGTCACTGCGGCGAGTTGGGGGGGGCGCGAAATATTTTCTCTTTCCTAGGGGGGGCTTTGCAAAAAATAATTGAGAAGCACTGCCCTACGTGAATTGGGGCCGCGTACGTGTCCGCGTTGGCGAAGAGTTCTGCGGCTGAGGTAGTATAATCTGTCTCCTCGTGCTCTGGCGATGTCACAGCGCGAGAGAGGCAGTCTGCTACCACGTTAAGTTTGCCTGCCACATGTCGAATGTCTGTGGTGAACTCTGAAATTGCAGCTAGCTGTGGTTTATATTAATCATATATCCCATAACCTACATATGTATAAGCATGTGAGAATGTTTGGTGATTACATATGTACAGCGACTTCACACCTCAGAACAGGACAAGAGGTCTCAACCGCCAGCGAAGATCAAAGAGCATCCGAGGCGCTGCGGTGGAGACCAGATCGATCGCCCTGACCACCCAGGGTCAGGTGGAGGAGTACGAAGACAAAGGAGGGGGATTAAGACAATGCGGGATGTCAGCTTTGATATGCATGTCTTTTGTTATGTGTAGGTATAAGTATGTAGAGCTGAATGTGCTCGCTCTCTTATTCTACTTCTGCTTCTGCACTGAGATGAGACTTGTTAGAGGAGCGAAGCTGATAATAAACTTTGGTTTATAAGTCACATCGCCTCGTTATTCCAAGCTCTTCTACACTGGTGACCCCGACGCGAGGATGGACCAGAGGCGTTCTCCCGCGATTGACTCATCAGAGGCGACCCAGACAGACGCCGGCGCCCATGCAGACAGGGGAACAGATGGACGACGTTCCCCCACGGCAGAAGCTACAGAGAGGGCTCAACCGAGCACCAGCTCCGCCCGAGAGCCGAAGGAAGGCACTCTCACCCTGCGGACACATCAGGGACGGCCCACACAAGCGCCGTCACTGTCAAGCTGCCGGACTTCTGGCAGGAAGACCCGAGCTCGTGGTTTCAGCAAGATGAGGCTCAGTTTGCACTGGCGGGCATAACGGCTGACGACACAACATCGTCGCCAAACTCGACGCTGCCACTTCGAGATGTGCGCGGAGCATAATCCAGCGGCCGCCGGCCTAGGACAAATATAGAGAACTGAAGGCGACCATCGTGGAGAATTTCGTCCCCTCTGCCAAGGAGAGAGCAGAGAGGATCCTGGCGATCTACGGCCACAGAGGATGCAGACCCAAGGCCCTCATGGAGGACATGCTGCAGCTCAAGGAAGAGGACAATGACAACTTCCTCTTCCACCATATCTTCCTCAGTACTCTGCCGCCACACATGAGAGGGACGCTTGTCAACATGCGATGCAGCACCCAGCAAGACTTCCGCGCGCTGGCTCGCGAGGCGCAGCGACTTGTCAACGCCTGCAGTGAACGGACAGCCACAGCAGCATCCGCAGACCTCAGTGCCGATGTCCAGAGCAACGGGGAGCCACAAACCACTGAGCAGAGCCCGCCCACCATGGCGGCGACACGGCCAAGACGTAACAGACGGAGCGACGTCTGTTATTACCACCACCGTTTCGCCGAGAAGGCTTATAAATGCGTTCCCCCCTGCAAGTTCATGAGACGCCAAAACCGAGAACGGCTGCGGTTCTCGGCGAAAAAAACAAGCTTCTCTATGTGACGGACGGACACACCGGCAAACAGTTCCTAATTGACACTGGAGCTCAACTGAGTTTTATCATGCCCTCCCACGCAGACCGGGCCATGGGCCCCCATGGCAATGGAGCGATGGCAGCCAACGGCTCCATCATTGACACTTATGGTGAAAGGAACCTGCCCCTCTGCATTCATGGCCACAACTACAGATGGACATTTGTTGTAGCGGCGGTGAGTTTTAACTTGTTGGGCGCGGATTTTTTGTGTGCACATGGGCTATTAGTCGATCTAGCAAACAGACGCTTGGTTAATGCATTGTCATTTGCTTCTATTCCCTGCTCAGCTCGAGTTTCTCCACCACCCGTGCAGGCCAGCGTCACTACAGCAGGAGGTAAGTTTGATCAACTCCTCACCCAATTTCCAGCACTCACAATTCCCAAATTCTCAGCTACAGTGGCTAAGCACGGGGTCGAACACTTTATTCCCACAACGGGCCCACCCGTGTTCGCCAAAGCTCGGTGCTTAGACGCGACCAAGCTCGCCATAGCTCGGGACGAGTTTACCACCCTTGAAAAACTAGGCATTATCAGACGCTCAAAAAGCCCCTGGGCATCACCACTACACATGGTCCCGAAATCCGACGGTTCTTGGAGACCGTGCGGCGATTACCGCAGATTAAACAATGCGACAGCGCATGACCGCTACCCTATTCCTCACATCCAAGATTTTTCACTACATCTGGCGGGTGCGTGCATTTTTTCTAAAATAGACCTGGTCCGTGGCTATCACCAAGTCCCCGTTCAAACGGAAGACATTCCTAAAACAGCTGTAATAACCCCCTTCGGTCTTTTTGAATTTTTGCGGATGCCTTTTGGCCTCAAAGGCACTGCTCAAACCTTTCAGCGGATGATGGGTGCGGTATTACGCGACCTCCCTTTCGCGTTCGTCTACCTCGACGATATGCTGGTAGCCAGCTCGTCGGAGGAAGAACACGAACAGCATCTCACTATGGTTTTTCAGAGACTAGAAGAGCACGGGTTAATAATCAATCCAGCCAAATGCAAATTCGGCGTGTCACAAATTGATTTTTTGGGACACAGAGTTTCACCGAAGGGGGCAGTCCCACTGCCAGACAAAGTTCGCGCAGTAAAAAATTTTCCACGGCCACAAACGGTCAAATCGCTGCAAGAAATTTTGGGAATGGTTAATTTTTACAACCGTTTCCTCCCCCGTGCAGCTCAACTCATGCAGCCCCTATATGACGCGCTCAGAAAACAAAAGCCTTCCAACGCGGTCGAATGGACCCCGGAGCGCGAACGCGCCTTCGCGGAAGTAAAAAGTGTCCTAGCTAATGCCACATTGTTGGTTCACCCTGATCCCTCGGCCCGCATTGCGCTAACCACAGACGCTTCAGACCTGGCCATAGGGGCGGTTGTAGAACAACACGTTGGCAGAACCTGGCAACCTTTGGCATTTTTCAGCAAATCGTTAAACCAAACTGAGCGTAAATACAGCACTTTTGACAGGGAGCTGCTAGCGCTTCATTTATCCATCCGCCACTTCCAGTTCTGGTTGGAGGGGCAGCGTTTCACGGCTTTTGTAGACCACAAACCGCTCACCTTTGCGATGGCTAAAATTTCCGAACCGTGGTCAGGCAGGCAACAAAGACAGCTAGCTGCGATTTCAGAGTTCACCACAGACATTCGACATGTGGCAGGCAAGCTTAATGTGGTAGCAGACTGCCTCTCTCGCGCTGTGACATCGCCAGAGCGTGAGGAGACAGATTATACTACCTCAGCCGCAGAACTCTTCGCCAACGCGGACACATACGCGGCCCCAATCCACGTAGGGATAGATTACGCAGCCATGGCGGAGGAGCAAAGTAGTGACGCAGACGTGCGCGCACTCCTGTCTGGACCAACAGGGTTAAGGCTGGAGGAAAGGGGTTTACGCGACGGTGTGCCCCCCCTAATATGCGACATCTCAACCGGCCGACCTCGTCCGGTAGTCCCAGCTGCATGGCGCCGCCGTATTTTCGACTCAATTCACTCCCTCGCGCACCTGGGTGTGCGCGCCTCGGTTAAAATGGTCGCCGAAAAGTTTGTGTGGCCCGGCCTGCGCAAAAACGTAAAAGAATGGGCAAAAACTTGCATGTCTTGTCAGCGCGCCAAAATACACAAACACACAAAAGCCCCTCTAGAGCCTTTTCCAATCCCAGCTAGAAGGTTCGACCACGTTCATGTCGACCTCGTGGGACCCCTACCTTCCTCCCAAGGTTTCACACATCTGTTAACAATGATAGACAGTACTACGCGCTGGCCTGAGGCGGTCCCTCTGGCGTCAACCACAGCGGAGGAAGTCGCTCGTGTTTTTTTGACAAACTGGGTGGCACGTTTCGGCGTCCCATCGGACATCACGTCCGATAGGGGGCCTCAATTTGTCTCGGAGCTTTGGTCAGCCATGGCCAGCAGCTTAGGAACGACAATTCACCGCACCACCGCTTATCACACTCAGGCTAATGGGTTATGCGAGCGTTTTCACAGATCTTTAAAGGCCGCCCTCAGGGCCTCACTAACGGATACAAATTGAGTAAATAAACTTCCCTGGGTTTTATTGGGGTCGCGTGCTGCGCCTAAAGAGGATCTAGACGCCTCCCCAGCAGAATTAGTTTTTGCACAACCTCTCAGACTCCCAGGTGAGTTTTTACCAGAGAACCCAGAGCCAGGGCATCTTCCAGCCCTGAGGCTTTTAGGCAGCAACGGACCTGACACTCTCCCCGGACCGGCACATCACTCTTTTCCAAGGGTTTTTGTCCCCCAAGCTTTAAAAAACACCAAATTCGTTTTTGTTAGGCATGAAGCTTTAAAACCAATCCTCCGTCCACCATACGATGGACCATTCAGAGTGCTGGAACCTGGTGATAAGCATTTTGTGCTTGATTTAGAGGACAGAAAAGAAACAGTCAGCATTGACAGACTTAAACCTGCTTTCTTGTTGAGAGACGAACCTGCACGGGTGGCGAGAGCACCTCGGCGGGGTAGACCCCCCAAGAGAAAAGACTCAGCCCCCCTGCAGGGAACAAATAATCACTTTCCTCCCCAAGCTGCAGATTCCTTACAGGAAGGTCCCACCAGGACGCCCAAGCGGACCCACAGCAGATTCGGGAGAAGATTAAAACCCAGACGGCACAGAGACTGATGTAAACTACTCAACAGTTGTTCACTAATTGTGCTGTGACAGTTTAAGACTGACTTGTGATTTTACTATGCTGTTATGATTACCACTGAACTCTCTACAGGAGCATAGCTGCTGGAAAGTTTCTTCCTTGTCAAGAGGTGTAGCAGTTAGTATGTCATAATAATTATCTTAAACTGTGAATTTTTTTTTATTAGTGTCTTTTTCTTAGTCGTTTTGGGGGGGCTGTGGTTTATATTAATCATATATCCCATAACCTACATATGTATAAGCATGTGAGAATGTTTGGTGATTACATATGTAAAGCGACTTCACACCTCAGAACAGGACAAGAGGTCTCAACCGCCAGCGAAGATCAAAGAGCATCCGAGGCACTGCGGTGGAGACCAGATCGATCGCCCTGACCTCCCAGGGCCAGGTGGAGGAGTACAAAGACAAAGGAGGGGGATTAAGATAATGCGGGATGTCAGCTTTGATATGCATGTCTTTTGTTATGTGTAGGTATAAGTATGTAGAGCTGAATGTGTTTGCTCTCTTATTCTACTTCTGCTTCTGCACTGAGATGAGACTTGTTAGAGGAGCGAAGCTGATAATAAACTTTGGTTTATAAGTCACATCGCCTCGTTATTCCGAGCTCTTCTACACTAGCTGTCTTTGTTGCCTGCCTGACCATGGTTCTGAAATTTTAGCCATCGCAAAAGTGAGTGGTTTGTGGTCTACAAAAGCCATGAAACACCGCCCTTCTAACCAGAACTGGAAGTGGCGGATGGATAAATGAAGCGCTAGCAGCTCCCTGTCAAAAGTGCTGTATTTACGCTCGGTTTGGCTTAAAGATTTGCTAAAAAATGCTAAAGGTTGCCAGGTTCTGCCAACGTGTTGTTCTACAACTGCCCCTATGGCCAGGTCTGAAGCGTCTGTGGTTAGCGCTATGCGGGCCAAGGGATCGGGGTGAACCAACAATGTGGCGTTCGCTAGAGCACTTTTTACTTCCGCGAAGGCGCGTTCGCGCTCCGGGGTCCATTCGACCACGTTGGAAGGCTTTTGTTTTCTGAGCGCGGCATACAGGGGCTGCATGAGTTGAGCTGCGCGGGGGAGGAAACGGTTGTAAAAATTAACCATTCCCAAAAATTCTTGCAGCGATTTGACCGTTTGTGGTCGTGGAAAATTTTTAACCGCGCGGACTTTGTCTGGCAATGGGACTGCCCCTTTCGGTGAAACTCTGTGTCCCAAAAAATCAATTTGTGACCATGTGGAGTGGCGATGCCCAGGGGCTTTTCGAGCGTCTAATAATGCCTAATTTTTCCAGGGTGGTAAACTCGTCCTGTGCTATGGCGAGCTTGGTCGCGTCTAAGCGCCGAGCTTTGGCAAACACGGGTGGGCCCGTTGTGGGAATGAAGTGTTCAACCCCGTGTTTCGCTACTGTTGCTGAAAATTTGGGAACTGTGAGTGCTGGAAATTGGGTGAGGAGTTGGTCAAACTTACCTCCTGCTGTAGTGACGCTGGCCTGCACGGGTGGTGGAGAAACTCGAGCTGAGCAGGGGAAGAAGAAAATGACAGTGCATTAACCAAGCATCTATTTGCTAGATCAGCTAACAACCCATGTGCACACAAAAAATCAGCGCCCAACAAGTTAAAACTCACCGCCGCTACAATAAATGCCCATCTGTAGTTGCGGCCGTGGATGCAAAGAGGCAGGCTCCTTTCACCGTAAGTGTCGATGATCGAGCCGTTGGCTGCCATCGCCCCATTACCCCGGGGACCCATGGCCCGGTCTGCGTGGGAAGGGGTGATAAAACTCAGTTGAGCTCCGGTGTCGATCAGGAACTGTCTCCCGGTGTGTCCATCAGTCACATAAAGTAGCTTATTTTTTTCGCCGAGAACCGCAGCCGTTAACGGTTCTCGGCTTTGGCGTTTCCCGAAATTTTTGAACTTGCAGGGGGGAACGCATTTGTACGTCCTCTCGGCGAAACGGTGGTGGTAATAGCAGATGTCGTTCCGCCTGCTGCGCCTTGGTCGTGTTGCCGCCATGGTGGGCGGGCTCTGCTCGGTTGTCTGTGGTTCTCCGCTGCTCTGGGCATCCGCGCTGAGATCTGCGGATGCTGCTGTGGCCATCTGTTCGCCGCAGGCGTTGATGAGTTGCTGCGCTTCTCGGGCCAGCGCGCGGAAGTCTTGCTGGGTGCTGCACCGCATGCTGACCAGCGTCCCTCTCATGTGTGGCAGCAGAGTGCTGAGGAAGATATGTTGGAAGAGGAAGTTGTCGTTGTCCTCTTCCTTGAGCTGCAGCATGTCCTCCATGAGGGTTTTGGGTCTGCATCCTCTGTGGCCGTAGATCGCCAGGATCTTCTCTGCTCTCTCTTCGGCTGAGGGGACGAAGTTCTCGACGATGGTCGCTGTAGGATGAAGTGCCTATAAAAATATTTGTCATAAGGTACAGGAATTATTTATTTTATTTAATAGTGGGTGTGAAAGGGGGCGGAGTTGAACCTTCACTTCTACACCCGCTAAATTAAATAAAAGCACTCGTAAAAGGGGGCACCAGTCCTGACGGACAATTATATTAACTTTAATTTTAATTAACTTTGTACCTTATATTACTTAATGAATCAGTCTCAAAGTTTCAGTGAGTTTTTGTCCTGCCGTGATTAGGAAACCTGTATATGCAAAAGGAAAACACTTTCAACTGCTCTCATTCACTCTTTTATTAAAATCATTCAGGTTACATGTCATGGCGTTCAAATGATGAATAAACAGATTCAGATGATAACAGCGTAATATATCACATCAACTGATATTGGGTTCCTGAACATAAAATCCAGCTTTACACCTCTGCAGAACCAAGGAGAACTAGACTTATGTTTCAACGGTAAATGAGGCTGGAATGTTTTAACAAAACAACGCAATTTTATGGGGAAAATTCATAAGCTAATTATCTAAAAATGACTCCTGAATTAATCTACAAAAATTTTAAGGGCAGTTACTTAAAAATGACAAAGTTTTCCTTCAGTTTACAGTTCCATCCTGCGGCTGAGAGACTAATTGAGCCCTGAAATATGGGCCATATTCAATTGTAATTTAATTGTTAGGACATCACGTTTTAACCCAGGAAATAGGAGAAATAAGAGTCTCACTCACACAACGGCCGTTGGTCCAAGTTTCCGCGGGTCGGTACCGCTGGGTTTTGAAGTTAGGACGTCGGAGGAAGCGGCTGCTGTCCTCACTCACAGCCGTGGAGGTGATAACTCAGCTGGGGGCCCTTCAAGCAGACAGTTGCAGCCGTGGATAGTTTGTCTCAGGGCGGCGTGAAAAGTCCTTTGAAAAAGAGTACAAATTTGGGGTCTCTTGTAGCGGGATCGACCCAAAAACTGAAGGAAAATCTTCTCAGTCTCTGTTCACTTTAAACTAGGCAAATTAAAGGTCCACTTTAATGGCGTGAAAAGTCATGAAGAAAAAAAAAATTGTTAGAAAAACATTTACTAGGATAAGAATGGCTTCTGAGGTGAAGGAAAAGTTTGAGAATTTGATTCTCTAAAAGGGACGAGCTCTAAAGAAAAAATGGTTTCTCCTCAGTTTCCAGAATATAAGAAAAGACTTGACAAACACACAGAGAATAAAATAAAACTTCACAGGGCCTTGAAACGGTGGAATAAAATCTTCTTCTGAGATCTAGATTACTATTCTGCTTCTTTAATCTTAATTTAGTTCCTAATCTTTCTCAAAATCTCTTTCTTTCTTCTTTCTGTGTTTCTAATTCTTAATTCTATTACCGTTTTGCTGTTCTAATCTTCCTGCCTGTTCCTTTTCTACCCTTTTTCTACTGTGCTGATCTCTTTCTTTTTCTAACTAAACTCAAATCTAACTTCTCTCTTTTAAAGTTACCTCGCCGGGTCGTAAAACTGATGATGTAGTCGCAAGACTGACCAATCGGCTTTTTCAGAAGCAGTTTGAAATGGCTGCTATCCAATGTGAGAACACTTCTTTGTTTGAGAGCAGCCAATCAAATGAAGACACCATCCCATGAAATTTCAGAGGGAAAATCAACACTCAGTCAGTTCTTATGAAATAAATGCTCAATATAAAATCTAACTAAATTAAATGACTTGGCTAATATATGGTGATCATGCATTTATACCATTACTCCAATAACACTCATGAATATAACATTTGTTATACATAATTATAATACATGCATTCACATTTAGATCAAGATTAGAACAGCAAAACATGCAGCAAACCATGGTTGGTGATAAAAGAGGGATGATTTTCAGTGTCCTTAGGATCCAGAGGATAAGCTGAAAGAAACTTAATGTTTAGAGCAAATTAAAAGTCATCCTACATACTGAAAACACATTCCGTAGGTATCCGCTAGGAGGTACTGTTTAGCTGTAGATGATTTCCTTTAGTATCTGGGCGAAGGTACCTGGACAGTATCGGCTATAAACCCGTCAGATTAAGTGGTTTATGACTCTTTTAAGAACATTGGTTTCCTGTGAAAAGGTACGTTATCAAATGCAGTGTTCATGTTGAGAGGTCTGGTCTCCTGAGTTTTATGTTCCTTTGAGCCTTTAAAAGCAAATTCTGATCCTTACAATCTCTGCAAGAGGCAACTGTTTACATTGGGGTCCTGGGAAAGCAAGCATCTTTGGTCAGGCCTGGAAGAGGCCTGGCATGAGTCGACATAAAAGCCAGTGATATTCCTGAAAAGGCAGAAAAGTGATATTCCTGTGTAATGAATAAATGAAATTCCTGTAAACTGAAGAGAAGTGATCTTCTGTCTTGGTTTTGAGGAGACGATGATGCTACAGTTCCCCCCTTTGTAGCAATGGTGAGCGTTGGTCAGCGTTGGTACACACCCATGGCAGCTTCGTCTCCTTGGCAACACTTGACCTAAATACTGGGTTAAAAGGTTTTTGTGATGTCCATACACACTAGCATGCAAACAGTATCTATTACTAAGCACAGATCTTTGATTTTGGTTTACTGGAAGGACTTCCATGAATTTCCAAAAATAATTTGAATATGGACAAATGTAAATTATAAAATTGACTTGGAGTAGTACGCTAAGGCATAGGTTTTGAAATGACTCAAAAATTCTAGCTACAAAACTAAGTGCGTAGTCTTACATACCTGAGGTAGGAATTTTTGTTCATGATGAAATAACTGTCATATTTGTTAAAAAAAAAATAAAATAAAAATAGTTTGAATGGGTACAAAAATCAAAATGGAGTGCAAGAGCTATATATAAAAATATAGGTTTGTATATAAGCATGCATATAACTTCAAAAATTCTAAAAATAAAGAAAAATAAAAGTCAAAACAAAGGATGCAAAACAAAAATGTATTGCTTATCTGAGGTAGATGTTTAGGTTAAGCAATATTGAGTTAATTCAAGGAGGTTCGAACTGAATTGGTTTAGCTGGACTAAACCATGGTTCCACAGAGGTCTTACTCAGAGGGTGTTTGAGACCTTTGTTCTGGAAGACTGAGCGAACATGGAAAGTCATCATTGTTCTTTGAGTGGCAATGAGGAATAACTTTGTGTCATCTGAAACAGGGGCAAGAAGCGGTGAAGGCAGACTCGTTGTCAAAGTGTTAGCTGAAAGTCTAATATTTTTAGCTACCTTTCGAAGAAACACAGGCATTATATGTGGGTGAGCAGGGTCACCCTCTAACATGAAGAGTGACAAGTCCAAGACCTTGTTGAGTTTGAATGAGGCTTTGGAGCAAACATTCAAAACCAACACAGTATCTTGCAAAGTTTTGGTAACAGTTGGTGGTTCAACTATCTGGCATTTCAGTGTAGCGGTGTTGACTGATTTAACCGTAGACGTGCTAAGGCTAGCACGGGGCCCTAATGATGAGGCCGTGGTTGAGAATCTACCTAAGGATTGTTGACTTCTTGTCTGGACTCTGTCCAGTTCTAACTGGGCGAAAGTAGGTGAGAGTGCTAGGTAGAGGGCTAAACTGAAAAACAGGAGGGCCATCGTCCTGGCCAACGAATAGAAGTGAGTCATTTTAATCTTGAGCTTCTTGTCAGTTTTCCTTTTCTTGAGGTACCTGAGTGGTAGGTGAAAGTTATTCTTAGAGGTGGAACAACTTTGTTAGAGGCTGGGCTCTAAGCTATTAGTGTTTATCACCTTTAGAGGGTTTTGTGATTATTGACTTAAGCTAGTGATGTTGTTGATTTTGTTTGTACTACTTTGAAATAGTAACTTGATGATACTGAATGAAATTTTGCGGGGTCTTTTAAGGTTAGATTTTAAGGAAGTCAGTTAGTTTGGGTTAACTTTCTCCTTTTGAAGGTTTAATGCAGTTACCTGATTGAGGAAGAGAAATGCGACCGAGAATGTCTGAGGCTGATAGTCAGCTAATAGTTATCTATCGGGCGCAAACAAGATTTTAGGTTTGTTTACTGACTTAATGGAACAGTGTTGTCCCCGACAAGTCCCATGGGGTTTTTGTAAGCTTTGATTTGATTACGATGGACCCATTTGGAGATGGGGTCCTGGCGACCTTTGCTTATTTTGATTTGGTAAACGACCGGAGAGAGTTTATCTGTGATCGTGTGTGGACCTGTCCACCTGGGGAGGAACTTCCGAGCGAGTTTTCCTGCTCGTGCATTGGTCTGTCCTGTCTGAGGAATGAAAGCATAATAGAAAACCTTGTCTCCCACTTGGAGTTCGTCATGTGATGCTTTCTGATCGTAGTAGGCTTTGCGTCCTTCAGCTGATCGGTCCAAATGTTTTTGGGCAAAGGCAAAAGTCTGTCGGAGATGTTTGGTCAGGTCAGTCATGTACTGGTGAGTAGTGTAAGCTGTAGCAACACTGGCTTCTCCAGGTTGGTAGAGTAAATGCAGGGGCAAAGTCATTTGCCGGCCTGTCATCATTTCAAAAGGTGACACCCCCGTAGCTTCATGGGGTGTGGCTCGGATGGCCATTAAGACCAGCGGGAGTTTTACATCCCAGTCTTTTTGGTGTGGTGAAACATACTTCTTCAGTATTCAATTCAATTCAATTCAATTCAACTTTATTTATATAGCGCCATTTCACAACAACAGTCATCTCATAGCACTATCAACTGTAGGGAGGACCCCCACAGTTGCAGAAAGACCCCAGCAATCAGGCGATCCCCTGTGAGCAAGCACTTGGCGACGGTGGAGAGGAAAAACTCCCTTTTAACAGGAAGAAACCTCCAGCAGAACCAGGCTCAGGGAGGGGCAGTCATCTGCTGCGACTGGCTGGGGGGTGAGGGGACAGAGAAGAAGAAAAGAACAGACATGTAGAGAGCAAACAGCACGATGGGGACTCAATCTATGGGAGAGAACAAACAAATGTTAATGACCAGCAAAAAAAAAAATATATATATTTCATAGAGAGTGAGGAAAGGAGTGAGGCCCAGTGCATTACTGGAGGTCCCCCGGCTGACTAAACCTATTAGCAGCGTAACTAAGGGAGGGTTCAGAAACACATGATCCCTCCCTAATTGTAGGCTATATCAAAAAGGTAGGTTTTAGCCCTATTCTTAAAAACAGAGATCGAGTCTGACTCCCGAATCCAGATTGGCAGCTGATTCCACAGGAGAGGAGCTTGATAACTGAAGGCTCTGCCTCCCATTGTACTTTTGGAGATTCTAGGTATTACAAGTAAACCTGCATTTTGGGAGCGTAGTGCTCTGTTAGGATGATATGGTAGTATCAGATCTTTTAAATAAAAAGGAGCCTGATTGTTTAGAGCTTTGTAAGTAAGAAGAAGGATTTTAAACTTAATTCTAAACTCTATGGGAAGCCAATGAAGGGAGGCCAGAACCGGAGAGATATGATCTCTCTTTCTAGTACCTGTTAAAACTCTTGCTGTAGCATTTTGGATCAGCTGAAGACTTTTTAAAGATGTTTTAGGACAGCCTGATAATAAAGAATTACAATAATCTAATCTCGAGCTAACAAAAGCGTGGATCAGCTTCTCAGCATCACTCTGAGACAAGATGCTCCTAATCTTGGCAATATTACGCAAATGATAGAAGGCAGTCTTAGAAACAAATTTAATATGTGAATTGAAGGACAAATCCTGATCAAAAATAACTCCAAGGTTCCTCACAGAGCTATTAAGAGAAAGAGTAACTGCATCCAAACTGAAAGTTTGATTTGGAAAGGAATTTCTAAGGTTTTTTGGACCAACAAGAATGACTTCAGTCTTATCTGAATTTAACAGCAGGAAATTACAAGTCATCCAAGCTTTGATTTCCTTAAGACAGGCTTCTAACTTGGCTAATTGATTAGTATCATCTGGCTTCATTGACAGGTATAATTGTGTGTCATCTGCATAACAGTGAAAATGTATACAGTGCTTTCTAATAATGTTGCCTAACGGAAGCATATATAAACTAAAAAGAGTAGGGCCAAGCACAGATCCCTGTGGAACTCCATGACTAAGCTTTGAGCTGAGAGAAAACTCATCATTTACATGAACAAACTGGAACCTATCAGATAAATAAGATCTAAACCACTGCAACGAAGTTCCATTAAGTCCAACATAGTGTTCTAATCTATCAAGTAGAATATTATGATCAATAGTATCAAAAGCTGCACTAAGATCTAAAAGGACAAGTACAGAAACTAGTCCATTATCAGATGCAATGAGGAGGTCGTTAGTGACCTTCGCTAAGGCTGTTTCAGTACTATGATGGATTCTAAACCCAGATTGAAACTCCTCAAGTAAACCATTTCCCTGCAGGTGGTCAAATAATTGCGTAGCAACAACTCTTTCTAAGATTTTTGAAATGAAAGGGAGATTAGAGATTGGTCTATAGTTAGCTAAAGCTCCTGGATCTAGCGTTGGCTTTTTGAGTAAGGGTTTAATTACAGCCGTTTTAAAAGCCTGCGGTACATGGCCTAAAGTTAATGAAGAATTGATTATATGAAGAATAAAGCTACCAATAAGTGGGAAGACTTCTTTAAATAACCTGGTAGGAATAGGGTCTAAAAGACAAGTTGAAGGTTTGGATGAGGAAACTATTTTGTCTAACTCACAAAGGTCGATTGGAGTAAACTCATCAAGACAGACATCAATAGAAGGAGTTGTAGTAGTTACAGTATTTAAGTTAACTGTGGGAAGAATCTGATTGATTTTATCTCTGATGGATGAAATTTTATTATTGAAAAAGTTCATAAAGTCCTGACTAGTAAGCTCTAAGGGGATGCTAGGATTGACAGAGTCCTGACTCTTTGTCAACCTGGCTACAGTACTGAAAAGAAACCTGGGATTATTCTTGTTCTCTTCTATTAATGCAGAGTAATAACTCGTTCTAGCTTTTCTAAGAGATTTTTTATAAATTAAAAGATGATTTCTCCAAGCTAAATAGATTTCATCTAAATTAGTAGAGCGCCATTTTCTTTCTAATTGACAAGTCTTCTGTTTTAAGGTACGAGTTTCTGTGTTGAACCAAGGAGTTAAAAATCTCTGATTAGACTTTTTCTTTTTTAAGGGGGCCACCAAGTCTAGAGCCTGATGCAGAGAAGCTGAAACACTATCCACCATGTTATCAATTACAGAAGGAGCAAGCTGTCTATAGCTTATTTCCGTTGTGTTGACACATGGCATAGAGGAAACAATCTGCATAAATTTGGAAACAGCATCATCTGAGAGGCATCTACTGTGATAATATTTTTCTTTAGGAGCCAAATAGTCAGAAATAGTAAAATCAAAGGTTAACAGACAATGGTCTGACAGTACAGGGTTATGAGGAGACACTACAAGATTTTCTATTTCTATGCCATGTGTCAGAACAAGGTCCAATGTATGGTGGAGGTAATGAGTAGAATTTCCTACTTTCTGAGAAAACCCAATCGAGTCTAATATTGAATTAAAAGCCACATTAAGGCAGTCACTATCTACATCCACATGTATATTAAAGTCCCCTACTATAATTATTCTATCAGATTTCAGCACTAAATCAGCTAAGAAATCAGCAAATTCGGATAAAAATTCTGAATAGGTTGATGGGGGACAATAAACTATGGCAAATAAAATTGGGTTTAACCTGGAATTGCTAAAGTGCCCAACACTGAGGACCAGGCCCTCAAAGGAATTATAACATTTTTTTTGCTTTACATTAACTAGTAATTTGGAATGGTAAATTGATGCTACTCCTCCTCCACGACCAGAACTTCTGGGATTTTGACAGTTTAAATAACCAGAGGGAGTTGATTCATTTAAACCAACATAATCCTCTTGCCCTAACCAAGTCTCTGTAAGGGAAATTAAATCAATCTGATGATCAATTAACAGATCATGGACTAACAGAGACTTGGGAGTTAGAGACCTAATATTTAATAAACCACATTTAATTTTTAAATTATGAGGAGGAACAGAGGCCAAATCATTCAATTTAGAGGCTTTATGTTTAATTTGAGTTTTACCAATATTTTGCTTTATCACTTTGGGATGCTTATACATTATATTTTTATTTACTTTGGAGGGAGCAGACAACGATTCTCTGATGGGGAAGACAGGGGCTAAGCTGAGGGGTGGCGGATGAAGAGGAGCTGCAGAGAGGCGTGTAAGACTGCGACTCTGCTTCCTGGTCCCAACTCTGAGTAGTCATGGTTTTGGAAATTTGGATAAAAAAGATGCCAGATTGTTAGATAAATGAGAAGCACCATCCAAAGTGGGATGAATGCTGTCTCGTCTCATAAGACCAGGTTTTCCCCAAAAAGAGCTCCAATTGTCAATGTAGCCCACGTCATTTTTAGGACACCACACAGACAGCCAGCGGTTCAAGGATGACGAGCGACTAAACATGTCATCACTGGTCAGATTGGGGAGGGGCCCAGAGAATACTACAGTGGCAGACATCGTTTTGGCAAAGTCACACACCGATTCTACATTAAGTTTCGTGACTTCCGACTGCCGGAGACGGATGTCATTAATGCCGGCGTGAATAACAATTGTATGTTGATCACAGTTCGGTGGGTTCTTTCAACCTGTCCGGAGGATTGTGGGTGGTGACTAATATGGAAGTTAGCTTTAACTCCCAAGGTTTCCCACAGTTGTCGCATGACTTCGGCGGTGAAATGAGTGCCGTGGTCAGAGTTGATTCGGCTTGGCAGACCAAACCTAGAGAATACGTGGTTCATCAACAAGTAGGCCGTGGTTTCTGCCGTGTCATTAGGAGCAGGCAGGCACTCGACCCATTTGGTGAAAGCACATGTGACTGTGAGGAAGTATTTGTTTCCTCTGGCTGACCGTGGAAGGGGACCTACCCAGTCAATTTGGAGGTCAGACCATGGGAATGAAATGCCTCTTTTCTGTAGGGGTGCTCGATGCATCAGGTTGGTTGGTTGAAACTGGCAACATATGAGACATCCCTTGATGTAGTCGGCTACATCCTTTCACATGTATGGCCAATATGCCACTTGTTTGAGCGCGTTGTACGTCGCTTTGACGCCTTTGTGTCCTGCAGTTGGGAGATCATGGGCATGAACAATCATCACCTCCCTCTGGTTACGAGGGACCACAAGCGCAGGCGTAGGGAGTTCATCGGAAACATGAACTAGAATGCCATTTCGCAGCTGCAAGGATGATCGTGTGGCAAAAAGTGGCTTCAAGTCTGGAGTGTCAGCGAGATCCGAGTCGGATGGTGCATTAAGTGCAGGATCTGAGATGTATTGTATCATTTTATGGACTGCAGGGTCAAGGGTTTGAAGAGAGATAAGGTCAGCGTCAGTGAAAACAGGGTCAACCGCAAGGGGACCTGTGGTCTGTGTCGTGTCTTGGGACCTGTTAGTCTGGGCCCTAGTGACTGCGCAGACTGTAGGGGTGGGTGGGTGGGACTGTGAAGTTGGCACCTGAGCAGAATCAAAGGACCAGGGTGTGCCTTGTATGGCTCCTTGTTTTGCAAGTGAGTCCACAAGGTCATTCCATTCTTTGTCCTGACCTGGTGTGCGCGAGTGACCTCTGACCTTTTTCCAATACACTTGGAGGTTGTTGGAGGTGACCAGGTGATCACATGCCTTGAAAAGGTCTTGATGTTTAACCGGTTTGCGGTTGGAGGTTACAAAACCTTTGGCCTTCCAGAGTGCTAAATGACAAGTGAAACTGAGGCATGCGTAGTTGGAGTCAGTGCAGATGACCAATGTGCGAATGCCATGGTCTACAGCAAGTTGCAGTGTAATGAGCACACCTGCGATTTCCACATACTGAGATGATTGGGAACCCAGTTGATAGTTGTGGGGTTCACAAGGCTGATTGTTCAGCCATGCCACACCCACACCAGCACGAATGTGAGTTTCATGGTGAAAAGAACAACCATCGACATAGGCGGTGACCATATCTTGGCAGATGTTCTGGTCAAAGTAGTGATGGTTTGGGTCTTCAGTGACTGTAGGTGGCTCTGCACGAATGGATGGTCCTGGAGTGTCCTCAGAGCACCGTTGGCAGGCAGCCAAGTCTGTGCCGAGAGGGCTTCTCAACTTTTGTGCGTAGCAGACCTCCACATCAAAGCTTTGTAGAGCCATCAACCAGGAGGCTATTCTGGCATTTGTTACAACACCTTCTCTGATGCGTTGACTGTTGAGGAAGACCACTGGTTGGTGGTGAGTCTCAACTGTGATTCTCTGGCCTCCCACATAGTTGGAGAAATGCTTGACTGCCCATACAGTGGCCAGAAGGGCTTTTTCACAGTCCGAGTATTTCAGTTCCGGACCAGAGAGGGTTTTGCTGGCATAGGCCACGACTCGTTTGTCGTGGTCGTAGATTTGGTATAATCCAGCACTTAAGCAGTTGGCAGAGAACCCCACTTGTAAGAAGAATGGCTGGTCACAGTTGGGATAAGCCAAACATGGTGCTGTGCATAACTTTTGCTTCAACGCTAGCATAGCCTGTTCTTGAGCCTCAGACCAAATGAAAG
>CM035841.1:3506572-3582487 GCA_020510985.1 Pholidichthys leucotaenia | reverse complement strand
CTAAGCGACCCTGTTTCACAGTTAGGGCTGTCGCTAGCCCTGACTGTAAGCAGTCGTCGGAAAACTCTCTTTCAATGGCTTCATAGAGTTTCCGGTGGTTCATCTTGATGTCAAATGGTTGCCGATCTATAAATTTTGATACCGACCTGTTGGATGTCAACTTGATCAAATAAATGCGGTCGTCAACAGTAGCATCAGGGTATTTACGCAAGTAGTAGTTGATGTCTTGCAAATAAGCCCTGGTATCAGGTGACCCACTGGTTGAGGGGTCAAATTTCGTGACGTGGCGAGCGATCTTATTGAGATCTCCATCGGATGGAATTTGCACACGTCTTTCACGTTGCCGTTCGGGTCGGAACGGGTCAGGTGAGTGTGAGCCGGGGGAGTCCCCATCCCATGAGGGGATGCCCCCCTTTGTCGAGGGAACCGGCCTGTTCATGGATTCTGATCTCAGATCCCTTTGTTTGCGGTGGTCTTCCAGCTCTTCTTGGACGTCCTGAAGACCTTGTTGTGCTTCTCGTAGGAGCAGTTTGCATTTCCCATAATCGGAGCTTGTTTCGTCCAATTGACCTTCAACTTCCTTGAGTTGATTCTCTTTGTGAAGCAGGGCGGTTTTCAATTCCTCATTTTCTTGCTGAAGTGAGGTATTGTTGTCTTCTAGTCGTTGCTTTTCTTCCTCTGCTTGTTCCAGATTTAGCAACGTCTGATCGAGCGTAGCTTGGGTGTCTTCTTTCTCTATGTGAGCTTGTTCCTGCTTTTTCACAAGGGATTTGTTCTCTTCCTGAAGAGAAAGGATGGTTGTTTGTCGTTTCACCAGTTCCTTTTCGGCGTAGAGTACTTGGGTTTCAGCTCGTTTTAGCCTTGCAACTAATGCTAGTGCAAACTTTCCTAACACACCGGGGATTTCCTTTGCTTTCGGTGGGTTAGCTTTGCATTCATCCGAAAGTTTTTCCGTGATTTGCTTCAAATCTTTGGGTGGAGTATCCCGAACATGTTTGGAGAAACCGGGTATAAGGTCGGAAGCCAATTCTTCCAATATTACTTGAAGGTCATTTAATTCGTCAAGTGGATTCGACATGTTTGACCGTTTGTGTAACGCTTAGCTTGAAATCAATTCGTTGATTATAGCTAAAGTTGTGCGTCAAGAGTTAACCTTGAGTGTCGTCTTACAGTGAGGGTAATTACAAGCTTCTTTTTGGAGTTTGTTCCAACTTCCAGGCTTGTAAGAAGGAAAGCAAATATTTTGGAATTCTTTAGAAATGTGGAATAGGTGTTAGTTTATTTGTTGACACTGTATTTTGATTTGTATTTCACAAGACAAAAGAAAAAAATTTTTTTTGTGTCGATTGACTTCTTTCAGTTCAGTTATCAAAGTGTAGTTTTGGAATAGTCCTCAACTAGGTTGTGAATTTTTTTGTTGAATCTCACTTGAAAGTAATGATTTTATTTACAAAAGAAGAAGAAAGCAACAAAAATAGAAAAGGTTAAATGCTTTAAGGCTTTAGGGTTACAGTATAAGTCTTCACTTTGTTTTAAAGTTAGAATTGGCTTTGTTCTATTTGTTAAAGCTTATCTTCATTTAAAGCCTTTCAATGTTTTAATATTTACAAGTTAGGAAACAAATGAATTGTCTTTGCGTATTGTCACTAAGGCTTCCTTAGGATTAAAGTTAATGATTATTAAAAAAAAGAAGAAAGAAAAAAAAATGTTTTACAGACTAGTCAAAGTTTTCACTTTTGACTTATTTCAAATCCTGGTGAGAAATAGTGAGCTGGTTAAATGTTTTCCTTCTCCTGGGGAGGAAACATGAATCAAAAGCAACACTGACTGTAAATAAGCTAAAGCTTTCAAGTGTTAATTGCTGGATGTGGTTTCCTAATTTTGGAGAATTTTGGTTAAATATTTAGTAAATCACTAAATCCTTTACCAGCATGCACAGGATTAACATTAACTTGAGTTTAAATGAACATTGTCATTTATTTGAGTCCCTAAGTTGAATGGCTTCCTGTGAAAGAAATCGCACAAAGTGATCTTTAAAACAAAACACATATATATAGCTTAAAAAGTTTGCAGACTTTTAGCATAAGATGTGTGAATATATGCTTTTAACTAAAAAGATTAAAATATGTGGTTAACATATGTGAGTAAATACAAAGTCTATGCTTCTATGCTCTTTCAGTGTGTATATATGCAGTCAAAAGCTCTTCCACCAATGAGAACAAACTTCAAACCCACAAGTTTCCTTTTCCTTTTGGTTCTTGGGATCAAACTTTGAATTGGGTTTAAATTTAGATTGTTCCGGATAATTCAGATTGATTTAAAGTCAATTTGGAAGCTCTGTTTGATTATAAATCAGCTTAATAGATTTGCTCTGCTTTAATCCGAGTGTGCATTCATGCAAGAAATGCAACTCCTATAGTTGACCACACGATGGAGGCAGTTGTCTCTGCCCTCCCAGGGGGAGGAGACACTGGTGACGTCGCTCTGGGCGGGTCTACCGGTCTCACTCAAAATGGCGGCTAGGGTGACTCCCTCTTAGCGCCTTCAAAATGGCGTCTGCACGTTTACTCTGCTCATGCGCAGTTTTTCGTGCACGCCTTTCGGTCACGCGCGCGACTGTGCGTGTTCACGTGACACGTGATGCGGGCCCGAGTCTCAGCGACAACGCCACGCCTTGCTTTTCAAAATGAGAGTGTAGCGAACTCAATATGAGCACCCTACTTGGCTTGCCAAGTGGGTTGACCCTATTGGCGACACAGGTAGAGTGCGGGACTCCGGAGCGGGAGGCGTGAGTTCGAACCTCCCGGTGGGACGTCGCCATGTCGAGCAGCACGTTACATTGGTGTCAGAAGTGGGATCTTCTTTCCAAAGCAGTAATGGGGCGCTGACATCGGGACGATGTCGAGAACCAGAGGGGAGTAGTGTAGCGAACTCAATATGAGCACCCTATTTGGCTTGCCAAGTGGGTTGACCCTATTGGCGACACAGGTAGAGTGCGGGACTCCGGAGCGGGAGGTGTGAGTTCGAATCTCCCGGTGGGACGTCGCCATGTCGAGCAGCACGTTACAAGCGTTTAATCTCCAACTTTCACAAATAATGTAACCCCTTTAATTCCGGGTATAGTTTAGCGCTACTTTCCCCAGCGGTTTATTCAGTGACCAGATCAAACCGCGTCCAGCTTAATCTGACGTCACCACGCTTGGGTAATTAAATTACAGAACTGGCCAGTTTAATTACTCCTTTCGGGATAATCGCCGGAAGGTTAAACTGGCGAGAGACAGGACGGTTTTCTTCGCGTTTCTGTCGCTCTGGGCCTTTATGTTTCTTAATCCAGCATATAATAATATTGTTTAAACTTCTTTGCATGCATCAAAAACTGTTGACTTTTGTGGGTGAATCACTCACCCCCCTTTGCAGCAATCAGCCACTAGACTCCTCAGCGGGAGGTTAGGTAAACAAACACAGCAGACACACAGGCACAGGCAGGAGGAGAGACGCGGCCTCAGTCTCTCAAGCAACACACAGACTCGCCAAATAGTGGATCAATATTTGCAGGAAGAAATTATGATTTCAATGAATTTTCTTTTTGCATATACGTTTCCCAATTACAGAGGCCTCACAGCGGGGAACCATTATGCTGTAGGATGAAGTGCCTATAAAAATATTTGTCATAAGGTACAGGAATTATTTATTTTATTTAATAGTGGGTGTGAAAGGGGGCGGAGTTGAACCATCACTTCTACACCCGCTAAATTAAATAAAAGCACTCGTAAAAGGGGGCGCCAGTCCTGACGGACAATTATATTAACTTTAATTTTAATTAACTTTGTACCTTAAATTACTTAATGAATCAGTCTCAAAGTTTCAGTGAGTTTTTGTCCTGCCGTGATTAGGAAACCTGTATATGCGAAAGGAAAACACTTTCAACTGCTCTCATTCACTCTTTTATTAAAATCATTCAGGTTACATGTCATGGCGTTCAAATGATGAATAAACAGATTCAGATGATAACAGCGTAATATATCACATCAACTGATATTGGGTTCCTGAACATAAAATCCAGCTTTACACCTCTGCAGAACCAAGGAGAACTAGACTTATGTTTCAACGGTAAATGAGGCTGGAATGTTTTAACAAAACAACGCAATTTTATGGGGAAAATTCATAAGCTAATTATCTAAAAATGACTCCTGAATTAATCTACAAAAATTTTAAGGGCAGTTACTTAAAAATGACAAAGTTTTCCTTCAGTTTACAGTTCCATCCTGCGGCTGAGAGACTAATTGAGCCCTGAAATATGGGCCATATTCAATTGTAATTTAATTGTTAGGACATCACGTTTTAACCCAGGAAATAGGAGAAATAAGAGTCTCACTCACACAACGGCCGTTGGTCCAAGTTTCTGCGGGTCGGTACCGCTGGGTTTTGAAGTTAGGACGTCGGAGGAAGCGGCTGCTGTCCTCACTCACAGCCGTGGAGGTGATAACTCAGCTGGGGGCCCTTCAAGCAGACAGTTGCAGCCGTGGATGGTTTGTCTCAGGGCGGCGTGAAAAGTCCTTTGAAAAAGAGTACAAATTTGGGGTCTCTTGTAGCGGGATCGACCCAAAAACTGAAGGAAAATCTTCTCAGTCTCTGTTCACTTTAAACTAGGCAAATTAAAGGTCCACTTTAATGGCGTGAAAAGTCATGAAGAAAAAAAAATTGTTAGAAAAACATTTACTAGGATAAGAATGGCTTCTGAGGTGAAGGAAAAGTTTGAGAATTTGATTCTCTAAAAGGGACGAGCTCTAAAGAAAAAATGGTTTCTCCTCAGTTTCCAGAATATAAGAAAAGACTTGACAAACACACAGAGAATAAAATAAAACTTCACAGGGCCTTGAAACGGTGGAATAAAATCTTCTTCTGAGATCTAGATTACTATTCTGCTTCTTTAATCTTAATTTAGTTCCTAATCTTTCTCAAAATCTCTTTCTTTCTTCTTTCTGTGTTTCTAATTCTTAATTCTATTACCGTTTTGCTGTTCTAATCTTCCTGCCTGTTCCTTTTCTACCCTTTTTCTACTGTGCTGATCTCTTTCTTTTTCTAACTAAACTCAAATCTAACTTCTCTCTTTTAAAGTTACCTCGCCGGGTCGTAAAACTGATGATGTAGTCGCAAGACTGACCAATCGGCTTTTTCAGAAGCAGTTTGAAATGGCTGCTATCCAATGTGAGAACACTTCTTTGTTTGAGAGCAGCCAATCAAATGAAGACACCATCCCATGAAATTTCAGAGGGAAAATCAACACTCAGTCAGTTCTTATGAAATAAATGCTCAATATAAAATCTAACTAAATTAAATGACTTGGCTAATATATGGTGATCATGCATTTATACCATTACTCCAATAACACTCATGAATATAACATTTGTTATACATAATTATAATACATGCATTCACATTTAGATCAAGATTAGAACAGCAAAACATGCAGCAAACCATGGTTGGTGATAAAAGAGGGATGATTTTCAGTGTCCTTAGGATCCAGAGGATAAGCTGAAAGAAACTTAATGTTTAGAGCAAATTAAAAGTCATCCTACATACTGAAAACACATTCCGTAGGTATCCGCTAGGAGGTACTGTTTAGCTGTAGATGATTTCCTTTAGTATCTGGGCGAAGGTACCTGGACAGTATCGGCTATAAACCCGTCAGATTAAGTGGTTTATGACTCTTTTAAGAACATTGGTTTCCTGTGAAAAGGTACGTTATCAAATGCAGTGTTCATGTTGAGAGGTCTGGTCTCCTGAGTTTTATGTTCCTTTGAGCCTTTAAAAGCAAATTCTGATCCTTACAATCTCTGCAAGAGGCAACTGTTTACATTGGGGTCCTGGGAAAGCAAGCATCTTTGGTCAGGCCTGGAAGAGGCCTGGCATGAGTCGACATAAAAGCCAGTGATATTCCTGAAAAGGCAGAAAAGTGATATTCCTGTGTAATGAATAAATGAAATTCCTGTAAACTGAAGAGAAGTGATCTTCTGTCTTGGTTTTGAGGAGACGATGATGCTACAGTCGCCTTAAGTTCTCTGTATTTGTCATGGGCGGGCGGCCGTTGGATTATGCTCCGCGCACATCTTGACGTGGCAGCGTCGAGTTTGGCGACGATGTGATAAAATTTTGTGTTGTCTGCCGTTATGCCCGCCAGTGCATACTGAGCCTCAGCTTGCTGGAACCACGAGCTCGGGTCTTCCTGCCAGAAGTCTGGCAGCTTGACGGTGACGGCACTTGTGTGGGCCGTCCCTGATGTGTCCGCCGGGTGAGAGCGCCTTTCTTCCGCTCTCACGGCGGGGCTGGTGCTCGGTTGAGCCCTCTCCGTAGCTTCTGCCGTGGGGGAACGTCGTCCATCTGTTCCCCTGTCTGCATGGGCGCCGGTGCTTGCCTGGGTCACCCCTGATGAGTCAATCGCGGGAGAACGTCTCTGTTCCATCCTCGCGTCAGGGTCACCAGTGTAGAAGAGCCTGAAATAATGAGGCGATTTGACTTATAAACCAAAGTTTAATATCAGCTTCGCTCCTCTAACAAGTCTCATCTCGGTGCAGAAGCAGAATAAGAGGTCGAACACAGTCAGACCTTCATACTTATACCTACACACAACAAAAGACATTGCATATCAAAGCTGACATCCCGCTTTAACTTAATCCCCCCTCCATTGTCCTCCGTCTCCTCCACCTGACCCTGGGTGGTCAGGGAGATCGATCTGGTCTCCACCGCTGCGACTCCGTATGCTCTTTGATCTTCGCTGGCAGTCGAGACCTCTTGTCCTGTTCTGAGGAGTGAGGTCATTCCACATATGTAATCACTAAACATTCTAATATGTCTACATATGTAGGTATGGAATATATGATTAATATAAACCACAGACAGCATTTTTTTTCCCAAATAAGGCAATATATTTTGAAAGATTTGGAACTGGATCAAATAATCAAAATTTGAAAAAAGTATGTCTTTTCCAATTTTACCCAAAATGAAAGCAGTACATTTTAGAATTATAAAGGTTTACTTAACTAATGACTTTATTAGATCTAAATTTAAAGGAGATGTAAACACATTTTGTAATAATGAGAGAAGAATGAGACTATTTCTTTATTTTTCCTGTAATCCTGTTTTTGAATTTCGGAATGTGGGGAATATATGTGGGGCTGCTGTGGGCCACACTGTAAAATGTAATTGTAAACCTTACTTAAAAGAAAAAGTGATCTTAACTCATTTGAGCCTTCTCTGTTGAGTCTACTCACTTAAACTTAGTAAAGACAACTTTCTACTGAGGCAAGTAGTAGATTAGTTTATTTGACAGGGACAGTGCAATAAACATAGACAATTAATCAAAGACAATCAATCTGATGTGTTGCACATAGAGTGTATAGCTATTAGCTAATTTGCAACTCTTGTCCCTGTCTAAACAAACTTGTCAGCTGCAAGTTACCTATACTTAGAAAGTATGAGTGAACAAGAAGCGTCTGCAAAACCCGGAGAAACTCGGTAGCGTTCGGTAGCATTCGGCATCTCACGCTCAATAACATATGCGCAGTTGCCCACTAACGACCTGCTTTGAATGAGACGCGGCCCGCGGGCAAACAAGCAGGAAGAGACATAAGAGACTGCAAAGTGTCACGGTAAGTTTAACTTATACGGTGGAGCGGAGAGTCGCCGCCCGGCCGCCGGGGCCGGAGGGGCTCCCCGCCGCCCTCCGCTATGAACCTTCGCCCGCCGAGGGTCTCTTTCTCCCCTCCCCCACATGAGGGAGGGGGGGAGTCTCCCGAGGCTCTGCCCGGCTCTCCGTCCCAGTCCCTCCGCTGGGAGGGAAGGAGGAGGGCCGGCCGGCGCGGCGCCCCCCCGTCCGAGCCAGCTCCATCTTGGCGGTCCCTCCCGGGGGCTGACGGGTGCCCGTCGTGGAGCTCGCTGGGGGCCGGCGGTCCGGTGCGCCCGCCGCCGCGGAACTCCGACCTAAGCGCGGCGTGCGGCCTCGCCCCGGCCGTCGCGCCGCATGCCTCCGGGTGCCCAACTCTCCTCCCTCCTCCAGCGGGAGCACGGGGGGGGGGGGGGGTTAATGTCTCCCCATTTAACATATAATACGTTATTAATATTATTATTTTCTCCCCGTTTAACGTATAATCAGTATTTTTGTCATATAATTTATTCGTTAGTCCAAGTTTGGAGGTGAATAAAAGAGGTGAGCTAACGTTAATGTAAAGATTAATGATTTCCCTCTTTGCTCCAGTCTAAAGTTAATGTAAAGATTAACGTTAGCATGTGAAAGCTAAAGTTAACCAGCCCTTACGCGATGCAAAACTGTAAGGAAAGTGTACATTTAGAGATAACTGGAGTTTCAGAAAACACAGCCTGCTCATTAACGGTTAAAAAAGCAACTCTGCTGATCCTTCAGGGCCACTCTTCAACTCGGCAAGCATGTAATTCATTTTTCAGCTCTTAATTTAACAAATTTGAGTTTGTCGTTGTCCATGGCTCATTTTTTAACATGGCGGAGATGTTTTTAGTTTACTGTTGTCCTTTTTTTATACTGGTCACATATATACAGTTTGGTTTGATTGGTTTTGTTGTTTCTTTTGTAGGTTTTGATTTCTGAAGACAGAAACCTAGCTATGCATTGGAAGTGTAAGTACTGCTTGTTTTCTTCTGAAAAGAGAGTTCAACTATTCAAGCACTACCGCTTAAGACATGGAAGCTACGCCAGAACTACTCCAATTCCATGCCTCTACACCGATTGTTTGTGTTCATTCAAGTCAATTAATGCCCTAAAAGTGCATCTAACAAGAAATCACTCCCATGAAGCACATGATGGGCAGATGAGTGGAGCTGATGTAATCCCTGTGATATTCCATTGTCCTCTTTGCAATTTTGAAGAACCCTGCACAGAATTAACTTTTTTTTCCCCATTTGCGCCAACATCTCAAAAATAAGGAAACTGTTAAGTGTCCATATGAAAACTGCATTTTTTGAGAGCAATGTTTACTCAACATTCAATGCTTACAAATGCAAACAGCATCGACTTCCCAGTCAGAAGCGGTTGAAGCCTGACATTGCCTTGCACAGCACACCTCGCGATTCTGATCCAGACGTGGCACAAGATGTACAAGAAGTTGAGGATTTTTCTAGTGATCCTACAGACCAAGACAAAAATGAGGAAGAAGCTCAAATCAAAAATTTGGATCACTTACTACAGCATCAACTTGAGCATAATTTAGCCTCACTCTTTCTTAAACTGCAGGCAGTTTTGCATTTATCTGACATGGCAGTACAGGAGCTAATTCAACAACTAAATGAGCTTGTTCTTCTCTGAGCCCCTTTTGCATCATGCCATCCAGCAAATTCTCAATGAACATGGTGTCAGTGACGATTCAGTTGTGAGAAAGATTGTGAATGCTGTCAAAGAGAATTACTTGTTCTTGAAAATGACTGAAGCTGGCCAGTCACTCTCCACAGCCAGTAAAAGAGCCTCATATTTTCAGAGGGAATTTCCTATGGTCATGCCAGTTGAGTACAAGCTTGAAAAAGACTTAAAATCACTCTCTTATGTGCCAATTCTGAAAATGTTACAAAAACTATTAAACAGAGCTGATGTTCTAGATAAAATTCTCACACATGAGTGCACTGTTGATGGATTCAGCACTTACAGAGATGGCACTCACTATCGCAGGAATGTTTTTTTTAAGACTGAGACCTTAAGGATTGTGCTTGGCCTTTACATTGATGAGTTTGAGATAGCCAATCCTCTTGGCACTTCCAAAAAGAAACACAAACTGTGTGGTATTTATTGGGTTCTTGCCAATCTTCCCTCAAAACATCGCTCCTGTCTCCACTCTATTCAGCTAGCAATATTATGCAGAGCAAATACAATCAAACAGCATGGCTATGCAGCTGTCCTTCACCCACTTCTTCAAGACCTGGTCACTCTTGAAAAACACGGTGTCTATGTTGAGCAGTTAGGCGAGTGTGTGAAAGGAACTGTGCTCTGTGTGTCAGCTGATAACTTAGGTGCTCATTCTTTTGCTGGTTTTCAGGAGAGTTTCACAGTGGAGCACCCATGTCGATTTTGCATGGTAAAGAGGAGTGACATCCAGCAGAGAGAGGTCCAATCAGGAGCATTTGAGTGCAGAACCAGCCAGGATCATGACAGGCATGTTTCTGAAGTTTTAGAGAATCCAAATCTGGTGAAAGAGTATGGTGTGAGAGGTCCTTGTGTTTTAAGTGACAATTTGGAACATTTCCACACTGTCACTGGATTTCCACCTGACATAATGCATGACCTCTTGGAAGGTATCATCCCTGTTGAGATTTTTTTTTTTTTGTTTTGTTACTTATTTGTACCCGTAGGTAGATTTGGTTTGCAGTCTGGTGACAAGCCACTGGCTGCCGGTCGCTGCGTGCGCGAGCACCCTAAACCTACATGTTTTTAGTATGCGGGAGGAAACCGGAGAAATCCCGGAGTAAACCCACGCAACACGGGGAGAACATGCAAACTCCACACAGCTCACTGTTGGTCGGGGGCTGGGATCGAACCCACGATCTCATGATCCCCGCGATCCCCCGGCTGAGGGTAAACTGTGCTGCCGCAGTGCTAAACCACTGCGCCACCGTGCAGCCCAGATGTCTTTGTGCATTACTAACTAACTACTAACTAACCTACACTTATATAGCGCTTTTCTAGTCACAAAGACCACTCAAAGCGCTTTCATTAATACTAACCCTCTATTCTAAGGGCCTATAGGAAACAGATATCTAGGGACAATTTAGAACAGCCAATTAACCTAACATGCATGTTTTTGGCATGTGGGAGGAAACCGGAGAAATCCCGGAGTAAACCCACGCAACACGGGGAGAACATGCAAACTCCACACAGATCACTGTTGGTCGGGGGCTGGGATCGAACCCACGATCCCCACAATCCCCCGGCCAAGGGTAAACTGTGCTGCCGCAGTGCTAACCACTGCGCCACCGTGCAGCCCATTAATGACTTGATCTCCAAGAAGTACATCACCCTTGAGTCCTTGAACAAAGTCATCAAACATTTTCCTTACAAATTCACTGACAGGACTGATAAACCTCAGATTATACCAGCCACGTTTGCCTCTAGAGGTACGATTGGCGGTAACGGCCACGAAAACTGGGCACTCACAAGACTTCTTCCACTCATGATTGGTTTTGATGTCCCAGAGAATGATCCAACATGGGAAATTTTAATGCTTTTGAAGGACATCTTAGAACTGTCAGCATCATTCAGACTGACAGAAGATTCTCTTGCTTCCTTGATGCCAAGATCTCAGAGCACAGAGGTTTACTTTTAACAGTATTTCCTCACTTCACATTGCGCCCAAAGCACCACTTTGTGGAACATTATCCACAGTTGATGAGGATGTATGGGCTGCTCAGAGATATGTGGACAATGCGCTTTGAGGGAAAGCATAAATTCTTCAAACAAGTCATTCACAACACAAAAAACTTCAAAAATGTCCCACAAACTCTGGCTGTCCGGCATCAGAGAATGATGGCATACCATGTTGACTCCTCCTCATTTTTCAAGCCATTCATCCAAATGGATAAGGTGACACTTTCTTTGGTTTCATCTTTACCTGAGAATATTCAGAACTTGTTGAAGCAGAGGTATGCATCTCAGAACACTGTCCTTGTAACATCATCTGTGAGTATCGATGGCATCAAATACAGTCCGGATATGATTGTGTCTGTTGGTGCTTGTTCATGCCTACCTGAGTTTAGGCAAATTCACAACATCCTTGTCATTAACAGTGATGTTTTGTTTCTGTGCAAACATATGACATCATGGTATAATGAGCATCTGCGTTCTTATGAGCTATGCAGTCATGTGTCATCAATATCAGTCAACATGCTTTCTGATCTGAATGACCCTTTTCCTTTGGCAGCCTACAGAATCAGGGGCAGAACATTTGTTACCCTTAGACATTATATTTTGTGCTGATTGGATGCTGAAGATTTTGATGTCAAGTGTCATGAAGTAATTTAACTGATTTTCTTTAATTGTATTTTTTAAATCCTCTGTAGAATCACAACCAACAATGGAGATGAGGACTACACTAAGGATAACTGTCCATGACAATGACATCAGGAAAATTACACTCTCTGAGAAACCACAGACACTTGACTCACTTGTTGAACAGCTTGAGGAGAAGCTGGATGTTCAGTACAAATTCTCCCTCCAGTATGAGGATCCTGATTTTAACAATGCCCTCGTCAACCTCACTGACATTACAGACCTGCCTGACAAATCCACCCTAAAGATAATTGCTCTGGTTCCAACCCCCACAACAAGCACAGCCAGCACAGACGACACAGAGATCCTCTCTATTTCCTCCACTGAAGGTCGGTCATCTCAGTCTCCATGGCCAGACACCTTTGAAATTCCTTATTTTCCCGTGGACATCGAGTACAGATTACGCCAAGGGAATCTTCTGTATATGAGAGACAAGACATATCTACAAGTACCCAGGGCCATGAAGCATGAGATACTTGAAAAACTTGCTGAGGCAATTTACAGCTTCAAGGCATATCCCTGCGATAAAGAATTCAATGATGTTGCAACTGCACTGATTCAAAAACATCCATGCCTCATTGAACCAGGCTCTGTCAATGGATGTAATGGCTGGAAAAATAGCATCAAGTTCAAAATGGGTAACTATCGCAACAAAATGCGTCGAGCTGGATGTACAGATGTGGCCGTAAATCAAGGAAAAAGAAAAGGCCAAGTTCCTCAGAGAAGCATCAAAAGACCCAAACGGTTTGAAATCAATTTTCTACCCAATTTCCCTGATGGTGAAGATGAGATCAGTATGGAGTCCAAACGAAAGGAACTTGTAGAGGAGATGAAGAAACGTCGTCCAACTGCTGCTCTGATAACCAAAATCATGGACTCTACTTTTGCCTTGAGAAGACAAGAGCTGGTGAACTTGGAGCCTCCAGTGAAAGACACAATGGAAAGGTGGCCAGCACTCTTTTCAGAGAGTCAGGTAATTTAAAACTCTCCCTATCTTTTATGCATTGGGTTTTTTAGTTCTCATGTAATTCATTATTTGTCATATCTTTGATTAACTTACAGAATTAGCTTCAGCTTCCTGCTAGTGAAATGTAGTCCTAAGATTTTAAAGATCCTCTCCAAACGTGTTTTAAGATGTATATAAAATCTCTACTTTGAATAATAATTTGTCAGTTTTTCACACAAAACAGAAAAAAAGTCAATTATTTTGATAAACTCCTTAAAATTATATCTACTCCTTGTCATTGAAATCCCAATATTTTCTGCAGATGCATGTGTAAACTGCCTTTCATTGTCAAACTCTGCACAGTGAAGCCCAAACATTCAACCTCAACAGGATCAATAAGAAAAACATTTTTCAGTGGAGGGTGACTTCATGAATTTAGAAATTGATTATTGTAAATCCGAGTTCTGAAGTGTCTTATCAAAAAGCAACAAAACACTTAATCACATGGGCAAAAACAGTATTGCACTGGCCTCCAAAGATTAGATACAGATCCCTAGTTTTTTGTTATTCTTTAATGTAAGTGCAATATAACTACAACTTGAATAATAACTTGTCATACTTTTCCTTTAGATTCTGGCAGAGTTCTGTCGCTTGTCAAGCAAAAACTTGAATACAGAATTCTTCAAAGAACTTGACAAATACACTCCTCGCTTCTTTGAAATTTTCAAGACTAAGGGGGGAAGTGTTGGCCAGAAACTTCAGAAATATCTGCAACAAGTCCCACCAGAGGTAAGTTTCTCAGATACAAAGTAATTAATTGTTGTGTGGGAACAAAAAATGCAACCCCCTTGTGTATGCAGAGCTATTAATTGATTGTCCTTTACCACAGGAGTGATGTGTGTTTGATGTGATTTTTCAGAGTACAGATGTTACTGCGAAGCGAACAGCAGTCCTCCGTTGCCTTCCTGTCATCCTTGGAGATGAGAACACAGATTTCTTCAAGACATGCTTTGTAAGTCATCTTTTTTACTGAGTTTTTATTCCACACCACAGGATGTCCACTCTATTTGATTCTGCTCCTTATGTTACTTTGCTAGCTTTAGTTTATGTTGCTTTTCTCCACTCAGCCTGAATCAGTGCTACTGTACTTCCTACTTGATGCACTGATGACCTATCCTCATGAATGAATTAAACAATCTGTTAATCATTTATGCATGTGCAGTATTAACTTGAATATCTAATATCTGAATATAGCTTATACTTTTAGTGGCTGTCTTGTGTTTTCTGCCATAGAAATTCAAGGTGACATCTAATATGTAATTGTGGCTGTATTGCTGCTATTGTTGTCAGGACTGCGATGACCCAGGCATGTCTCACATCCCCATTGGAATCCTGACCGTCGTTCCTGAGGACGGACAGATCTCCCTTGACTCACTGCACCTTCAGTCTTCAGGTACCGCAATCATTTTGGAAGGAAGAATTGTGATGGATGACCTTGAAAATCTTCCACATGCCATGTGCTTGCTCTTTGGACTTACTTATGCCCTGAATTTAGAGTACCCACAACAACTGAAATATACCTTTGACTTCATTCAAAGGGTGCTTCTCTCACTTGGACATAAATCCCTAAAACCAAAGATACAGTCACTCAAAAATCTTTTGATGCAATGAGTGGATGTAATCACGATGTGAATTTGACGTGACATCTTGGGTCACATTGATACCTTTACCCTTATTGAAAAAGTGATTTTTTTTTTCTTGTTTGATCCTTTTTTGTGGGAGGCAGCCTCATCGCCCTTTCAATCTACTGAATGGTTTTATGTTCATGTGGAGAAACCTGAATACCTACTTTCCTTTAAGCTTTTGTTTTTCCTTTTGTGTTGATGCTGACATGATTGTGGTGATATTGATTACCAGCATCAGATTCTTTAGCCAGTTATCTCTGACTTCATATCTGTTGAAAGTCAATCTCTAGTGCAGTTCTAAACTCATCCACTAAGAATTTAAATCAGAAAGCTCTGATCAGTTTTTAGAGGGAGCTGTCTCAAACATAAGAATTACAGTGGCACATTCAGTTGAAATAGTGATTTGATTTTGCAGTCATGCAATAGGTGGATTGGAAACAGTTATCTGCTGTTCACTTTATTGATGTTAAGATAAATGTTAGGCCCTGCAATTGACTATTGAGTTTATCTATAGTTCACACCATAGTCAACAGAGATATTAAGCAGGGATTCTCAAGTTTTTGACGACTGAGGGCTGTTTTAGGAACTCAATGTTAGATTGAAGGCCGCCCAAGAAAAAAAGTCATGTGTGTAGAAGAGCTCGGAATAACGAGGCGATGTGACTTATAAACCAAAGTTTATTATCAGCTTCGCTCCTCTAACAAGTCTCATCTAGTGCAGCAGCAGAAGAAGTAAGAGAGCGAACACATTCGGCTCTGCGTACTTATACTCACACACAACAAAAGACATGCATAACAAAGCTGACATCCCCCATTAACTTAATTATCCTCCTTTGTCTCCGTACTCCTCCACCTGGCCCTGGGAGGTCAGGGCGACCTATCTGGTCTCCACCGCAGCGCCTCGGATGCTCTTTGATCTTCACTGGCGGTTGAGACCTCTTGTCCTGTTCTGAGGTGTGAAGTCGCTTTACATATGTAATCACCAAACATTCTCACATGCTTATACATATGTAGGTTATGGGATATATGATTAATATAGACCACAGCCCCCCCCAAACGACTAAGAAAAGGACAATAGGAAAATTCACAGTTTAAGATAATTACTATGACATACTAACTGCTACACCTCTTGACAAAGAAGAAACTTTCCAGCAGCCATGCTCCTAAGAGAGTTCAGTGGTAATCATAACAGCATAGTAAAATCACAAGTCAGTCCTAAACTGTTACAGCACAATTAGTAAACAACTTTTGAGTAGTTTGCATCAGTCCTTGTGTCGTCTGGGCTTTAATCTTCTTCCGAATCTGCTGTGGGTCCGTTCGGGCGTCCTGGTGGGACTTTCCTGTAAGGAATCTGCAGCTTGGGAAGGAGAGTGATTATTTGTTCCCTGCAGGGGGGCTGAGTCTTTTCTCTTGGGGGGTCTACCCCGTCGAGGTGCTCTCGCCAACCGTGCAGGCTCGTCTCTCAACAAGAAGGCAGGTTTAAGTCTGTCAATGCTGACTGTTTCTTTTCTGTCCCCAAAATCAAGCACAAAATGCTTATCACCAGGTTCCAGCACTCTGAATGGTCCATCGTATGGTGGGCGGAAGGTTGGTTTTAAAGCTTCATGCCTAACAAAAACGAATTCAGCGTTTTTTAAAGCTTGGGGGACAAAAACCCGTGGAAAAGAGTGATGTGCCGGCCCGGGGAGAGAGTCCAGTCCGTTGCTGCCTAAAAACCTCGGGGCTGGAAGATGCCCTGGCTCTGGGTTCTCTGGTAAAAATTCACCTGGGAGCCTGAGAGGTTGTGCAAAAACTAATTCTGCTGGGGAGGCATCTAGATCCTCTTTAGGTGCAGCACGCAACCCCAATAAAACCCAGGGAAGTTTATTTACCCAATTTGTATCCGTTAGTGAGGCTCTGAGGGCGGCCTTTAACCACTTGCACTCCGGGCAATTTTCCTAAAAATGCCAAAAAATAACATGCCCAAAGTAAATCGAAAGCTGTTATTCAACCCTTTGCAGCATCTTCATGGGGTTGGTCTCATTTAAAAGAAAACACTTTGAATTTTTTGGCAAAAAAAACATAATCTCTCTACGTGCTCCGGCCACTGAGTTACAGTCATCTAAACATACTGAACTTGAAGAAAATAAATTTGGACACAGTGTTTTTTTTGATACAAATGCTTACAAATAACACACAGCTGTCCGATCCGGCTGGAAAATGCAACAGAAATGTAGAACCAAGTGTTATCAAGCTGAGATCCAAATTTGGTAACAATACCACAAAAAATGAATATTTTACACACCTTTGTTCTCAGGTAGTTCCCAGGCGTTTTGGAACTGTGCCAAATTGTGCCAAATGGCACAGTTTGGAAAAACATCTGTAACTTTTGAATAATTCAATGTAGAAGCTTCATTTTGGACTCTAATGAAAGGTCACACTCAGGGCTGTGTCTGTGTGTGTGTGTGTGTGGGGGGGGTTTGTCCCCCCCCCCCTCGCTGCAGAAGATGGCCATCGCTACATGAAGGAATAGACTCATATGCTTCCCCCCGCGGACCGGGGGCGTTCGGACCGTGAACGCCCCCCCCGCTCCTCTTCTGCAGCGGGGGGGGGGGGGGGCGTTCACGGTCCGAACACGGCAAATGAACCGTTTATCGCGGCGCACGCACTTCGTACTTCGTGCGCAGTACAGTTGTAATTTACCGATCGGTCAAAAGTCATTTTTGGATTACAGTTTTCAGGGAGAAATAATAATTTAGCTTATAACACCTTACCTCTTCACAGCAGCAGAGTCGTGGCGAACTTCTCTTCCCCATTGTAAGACGAACGCGACGCTGCTCGGCTCGTGGATCCCGATCAAAACATAATTCCATTATTGCGGTTTTGGTGAATGATTTACGACCTTTGTCGTCGGCCTCCGTCGGTCTATGATGACGGAAGAGAATCCTAAACGTCTATTCTGCTGGAATGAGTGCAGGTCCCACTTGTGGGTGTTCTCCATGCTGCTGGGTCTGTAGTAGATTCATCCAGCGTCCTTTGTTTTCATCTGTTGCAACAGTAAATCTCTCTTCACCCAGCCTGAATTTCTGTGCTTCAATTGGCTCCTGCGTTCACAGTAGGCGGGTCCTCCTTCCTAGATTTTCATTCATTGGCTCTTCAAGGTTTCAGAAACCCAATTCAAGGCTCTTATTAGTCGAATGAGAGGTCAATCAGATGAACTAATCTGTTCACGGCTGTCTCTGCAGTTTTTTTTTTAGTGGTGCTTGGACGCCACTACATCACCATCACCACCATCATGCGTCATGAGTCCAAGCGCGCACGAGGGCGCTCTCGTGCGCCCTAGAACGCAGAGACTTGCCCGCCCGCGGAACAACGGAGTGCAAGTGGTTAAAGACCTGTGAAAACGCTCGCATAACCCATTAGCCTGAGGGTGATAAGCGGTGGTGTGGTGAATTGTCGCTCCTAAGCTGCTGGCCATGGCTGACCAAAGCTCCGAGACAAATTGAGGCCCCCTATCGGACGTGATGTCCGATGGGACGCCGAAACGTGCCACCCAGTTTGTCAAAAAAACGTGAGCGACTTCCTCCGCTGTGGTTGACGCCAGAGGGACTGCCTCTGGCCAGCGCGTAGTACGGTCTATCATTGTTAACAGATGTGTGAAACCTTGGGAGGAAGGTAGTGGTGCCACGAGGTCGACATGAACGTGGTCGAACCTTCTAGCAGGGATTCAAAGAGGCTCCAGAGGGGCTTTTGTGTGTTTGTGTATTTTGGCACGCTGACAAGAAATGCAAGTCTTTGCCCATTCTTTTACGTTTTTGCGCAGGCCAGGCCACACAAACTTTTCGGCGACCATTTTAACCGAAGCGCGCACACCTGGGTGCGCGAGGGAGTGAATTGAGTTGAAAATACAGCGGCGCCATGCAGTTGGGACTACCGGGCGAGGTCGGCCGGTTGAGATGTCGCATATTAGGGGGGGCACACCGTCGCGTAAACCCCTTTCCTCCAGTCTTAACCCTGTTGGTCCAGACAGGAGTGCGCGCAAGTCCGCGTCACTACTTTGCTCCTCTGCCATGGCTGCATAATCTATCCCTACGTGAATTGGGGCTGCGTATGTGTCCGCATTGGCGAAGAGTTCTGCGGCTGAGGTAGTATAATCTGTCTCCTCGCGCTCTGGCGATGTCACAGCGCGAGAGAGGCAGTCTGCTACCACGTTAAGTTTGCCTGCCACATGTCGAATGTCTGTGGTGAACTCTGAAATCGCAGCTAGCTGTCTTTGTTGCCTGCCTGACCACGGTTCAGAAATTTTAGCCATCGCAAAGGTGAGTGGTTTGTGGTCTACAAAAGCCGTGAAACGCCGCCCCTCCAACCAGAACTGGAAGTGGCGGATGGATAAATGAAGCACTAGCAGCTCCCTGTCAAAGGTGCTGTATTTATGCTCAGTTTGGTTTAGCGATTTGCTGAAAAATGCCAAAGGTTGCCAGGTTCCGCCGACGTGTTGTTCTACAACTGCCCCTATGGCCAGGTCTGAAGCGTCTGTGGTTAGCGCAATGCGGGCTGAGGGATCAGGGTGAACCAACAATGTGGCGTTAGCTAGGGCACTTTTTACTTCCGCGAAGGCGCGTTCGCGCTCCGGGGTCCATTCGACCGCGTTGGAAGGTTTTTGTTTTCTGAGCGCGTCATATAGGGGCTGCATGAGCTGAGCTGCGCGGGGGAGGAAACGGTTGTAAAAAATTAACCATTCCCAAAAATTCTTGCAGCGATTTGACCGTTTGTGGCCGTGAGAAACTTTTTACTGCGTGAACTTTGTCTGGCAGTGGCACTGCCCCCTTTGGTGAAACTCTGTGTCCCAAAAAATCAATTTGTGACACGCCGAATTTGCATTTGGCTGGATTGATTATTAACTCGTGCTCTTCTAGTCTCTGAAAAACCATAGTGAGGTGCTGTTCGTGTTCTTCCTCAGATGAGCTGGCTACCAGCATATCGTCGAGGTAGACGAACACGAAAGGGAGGTCGCGTAATACTGCGTCCATCATCCGCTGAAAGGTTTGAGCAGCGCCTTTGAGACCAAAAGGCATCCGCAAAAATTCAAAAAGACCGAAGGGGGTTATTACAGCTGTTTTAGGAATGTCTTCCGCTCTAACGGGGACTTGATGATAGCCACGGACCAGGTCTATTTTTGAAAAAATGCGCGCACCCGCCAGATGTAGTGAAAAAATCTTGGATGTGAGGAATAGGGTAGCGGTCATGCGCTGTCGCGTTGTTTAATCTGCGGTAATCGCCGCACGGTCTCCAAGAACCGTCGGATTTAGGGACCATGTGAAGCAGTGACGCCCAGGGGCTTTTTGAGCGTCTGATAATGCCTAGTTTTTCAAGGGTGGTAAACTCGTCCCGAGCTATGGCGAGCTTGGTTGCGTCTAAGCGCCGAGCTTTGGCGAACACGGGTGGGCCCGTTGTGGGAATAAAGTGTTCGACCCCGTGCTTAGCCACTGTAGCTGAGAATTTGGGAATTGTGAGTGCTGGAAATTGGGTGAGGAGTTGATCAAACTTACCTCCTGCTGTGGTGACGCTAGCCTGCACGGGTGGTGGAGAAACTCGAGCTGAGCAGGGAATAGAAGCAAAGGACAATGCATTAACCAAGCGTCTGTTCGCTAGATCGATTAATAACCCATGTGCACACAAAAAGTCTGCGCCCAACAAGTTAAAACTCACCGCTGCTACAACAAATGTCCATCTGTAGTTGCGGCCATGGATGCAGAGGGGCAGGTTCCTTTCGCCAAACGTGTCGATGATGGAGCCGTTGGCTGCCACCGCTCCATTGCCCCGGGGGCCCATGGCCTGGTCTGCTTGGGAGGGCATGATAAAACTCAGTTGAGCTCCCGTGTCAATGAGGAACTGCTTGCCGGTGTGTCCGTCCGTCACATATAGAAGCTTGCTTTTTTCGCCGAGAACCACCGCTGTTAATGGTTCTCGGCTTTGGCGTTTCCCGAATTCGTGAATTTGCAGGGGGGAACGCACTTGTAGGCCTTTTTCGGCAAAGCGGTGGTGGTAATAACAGACGTCGCTCCGTCTGTTACGTCTTGGCCGTGTTGCTGTCACGGCGGGCGGATTCTGCTCAGTGGTTTGTGGCTCCTCGTGGCTCCGGACATCAGCGTTAAGGTCTGCGGATGCTGCTGTGGGTGTCTGTTCCTTGCAGGCGTTGACGAGTCGCTGCGCTTCGTGAGCCAGCGTGCGAAAGTCTTGCTGGGTGCTGCATCGCATGTTGGCAAGCGTCCCTCTCATGTGTGGCGGCAGCGTACTGAGGAATATAAATTGGAAAAGGAAATTGTCATTGTCCTCTTCTTTAAGTTGCAGCAAGTCCTCCATGAGGGCCTTGGGTCTGCATCCTCTGTGGCCGTAGACCGCCAGGATCCTCTCGGCTCTGTCCTCGGCAGAGGGGACGAAATTCACCACGATGGTCGCTTTCAGTTCTCTGTATTTGTCCTGGGCCGGCGGCCGCTGGATTATGCTCCGCGCACATCTCGAAGTGGCGGCGTCGAGTTTGGCGACGATGTGATAAAACTTTGTATCGTCAGCCGTGATGCCCGCAAGTGCAAACTGGGCTTCAGCTTGCTGAAACCACGAGGCGGGGTCTTCCTGCCAGAAGTCTGGCAGGTTGACGGTGACGGCGTTTGTGTGGACCGTCACTGATGTGTCCGCAGGGTGAGAGTGTCTTCCTTCGGCTCTCACAGCGGCACTGGTGCTCGGTTGAGCCCTCTCTATCACTTCTGCCGTGGGGGAACGTCGTCCATCTGTTCCCCTGTCTGCATGGGCGCCGGCGTCTGCCTGGGTCGCCACAGATGAGTCGATCGCTGGGGAACGCCTCTGGTCCATCCTCGCGTCAGGGTCACCAGTGTAGAAGAGCTCGGAATAACGAGGCGATGAGACTTATAAACCAAAGTTTATTATCAGCTTCGCTCCTCTAACAAGTCTCATCTAGTGCAGCAGCAGAAGAAGTAAGAGAGCGAACACATTCGGCTCTGTGTACTTATACGCACACACAACAAAAGACATGCATAACAAAGCTGACATCCCCCATTAACTTAATTATCCTCCTTTGTCTCCGTACTCCTCCACCTGGCCCTGGGAGGTCAGGGCGACCTATCTGGTCTCCACCGCAGCGCCTGGGATGCTCTTTGATCTTCACTGGCGGTTGAGACCTCTTGTCCTGTTCTGAGGTGTGAAGTCGCTTTACATATGTAATCACCAAACATTCTCACATGCTTATACATATGTAGGTTATGGGATATATGATTAATATAGACCACAATGTGTCACTTTTTTCTGAAGAAGTTAGTTTTTTTATATTATATGCTTTCTATGTAATATAAAAATTTTGTTTTACATGATTTTGCAACTTTTTGGCATCTTTCCTGCAATTTTTGCCTTATGGCATGATTTGACCTTTTTGCCCCTTTGTTTGTAATAAAAAAAAGCAACTTTCGCACAGACTTTTTCTCTAAAAAGTGTCCCATGTGACTTGTGACATATAATGGGGTCACAAGCGAAAAAAGGTTGTTTTAACTGTTAATTAAAAAACTGAATTGCAGAACAAATATAATGTATGCATTGCATGTCACCTTTACTGAGTGGGTCGCCAAAAACGTCTCCGAGGGCCACCATTGGCCCAGGAGACTGCACTTTAAGAACCCCTGTATGTAAGGTATGTGTTCTGAACTAAGTTATATTAATAAACTTTGTTTTCCATTCAAACTGTTGTCTTTCTTTGTTTCAATAGCTTCTTACTTAAAGCTCAGCTTACTTGAACATATCAAGGCAATCGGTTTCCTAATATTTTGCTAGTAATGTGAATGCTTAAACTAGTACAGATAACTCATTTTTGCAAGTACTGCTTAATTAACCATCACTCACAAGATTAAGTAGTCAAAATTAACATTTTATAGTCAGCCTAACTAATGATTTTGAGTTTGCCTTACTCAAGTTTACTGCTATTGTATGAGTTGTCTGAATTTATATTTTTTTGTTAACCTAACTAATGATTTTGAGTTAACTTCACTCAGGTTTACTGTCATTATCTGAGTTGTCTGAACACAGTTATTTTCAGCTTTAACAACTTAAAATGAATCATCTATTTTACTTGAGAATTTTGAGGCAATCGGTTTCCTTAATTTTTTTAAGTAAAGTGAACTTATTACATTTTACAGTGCAGGGCGATGAACCTGCAACCTCTGACAGTTAAAATGATCACATTTGCTTGTTTTATTCAAGGGAAAAATGTAGAATTTGTTTTGAATAATTAATAATTTTGATGGCTCAATTATTTCATTCATAAACATAGTTTTTTTTTTTAAATTATTCCAAATGTTTCTTTCTGGAAGAATGACTTCAAATTATTAAATCTTTCATATTAATAACAGCTCTGCTTTTATTAGTGGAGAAATTTAATTGGTTCTGATTTTATTTTATCTCTGAATCTTTTGCTCACTTTGATTTACACTTAGAGTTGAACGCCTGTGCTTGTTTATAAATATGTTTTTTCTTCCATAAAAATGTTTTGAATTCAAAAAGAAAAAAGATGGCGTTGTGACAGTCGCTGTTCCCGCTGACAGCAGCCTGGTGTCACGTGACCTCCGGTTTCCGGGTCAGAGGTGAGGCTCCCGGTTTGAACGCGCTCCCAGCGTTGGGATGTTGTGGCAGCGAAGTCGGCCCGGTTCGGCTTGATCTGGATTCTGTCTCGGCTGTTTGGGTGAGCTCCGGTTCCTCGGTACGTCCCGGGCAGCGGAAGGTCCGGTAGGAACCCGCGTCTTCAGCCTTTCCTGCCGCTAGCATGCTAACAGGCTAAGGCTAGCGCCGCTCACCGGTGCGCCTCATTTACGGCTGTTGGCGCTTTTTAAACAGGTTTGCACCAATTCTTCTTCTTGGTTCAGCGTCGCTGTGGCGGTGTTCTACCGCCGCCTACCTGTGCGCCACGCTTCACATTAGTTCATCAAAACCTGCTCAAGGACGAACATTAAATCCGTTTTTAGATGAACAAGGCAAAAATAACAAAAACGGGTGAGAAGCAGATCCATTAAAAATGAGCATGAAGATGGTTTGCAATAAAAAAAACCAACAATAATAATAAAATTGATCAAATTTGTGGGTCTAAATCTACAAGAAGCAAAAATTTGCAAATTAAACTCAGCATCCAGCATAAAACACATCAAAGTAGTGATTTGTGTTTTGCCTGTGATCAGCTGTTGTGATGCGTTTCCTCAGTGTAATCTGATTACATGCAGTGGCCCATCAGATGGTCTGAACTCCTGTTCCTCATCCACGCCTCAGTACCTGGAGAGTTTGCCCTCTCTGGTCCCAGTCTGAATGAATTCTTAACGTCATAAAATAAACGACTTAAAATCAATGAACCCCTCAGCATCCCACACGGTTTACTCATGTAAGCTGAACTGCGCGTACGCAATGACAATCAAATGCTTTCTTCCCCGAGTGGCAGGAGAACGTTTGAAACGTCCTGATGGTGGAACAGCAGAATTTTAAGAGGGTAAAACCAATAACTGCCTCAGATCTGCGTGGCTGTAGCCTGCTGCCTTTAGCAGGCACATTCCTAGAAGGTACTGGCCAATCAGATTGGTGCTGTATCTGTAGCAGCAAGTGTATGGGTTCGGTTCTGTGTCCAGAGCCACTGCCTGTCATGGGAGTAGAAATCAGCTCAGTAGTCATGAGTGTTCAGAGTGAAGCTGGCGGGACTGGGCAGGTAAACGCCAGTGTCATCGTCAGTAAATGTGCTTTAGTGGTCCTGATGCAGCTGACACGTTTGAACAGAGACGGACACCTCGTTTAGCCTGACGAGCATGACTGCACTGTCTTTCTGTTCAGCATGGAGCCAGAGCTGCTGCACGGCTGGCAGCAGGAGAAGGCGGAGCTCCAGCGGGAGGTGTGGCGCCTGCAGGAGGAGCTGGCGGACGGTCGAGCCGAGAGGGAGGAGCTGGAGTCCAGGATGAGAGTTCTGAAGGACAGGGTGAGGAGGGCGTCGGCGTCGGCGTGGGAAAACATCCCCCACACGCTGATGACGTTTGCTTCTGTCTCCGTGCAGCTGTCCCGGTCAGTGTCGCCTTCAGCCGGACCATCGCTACGTCTGGAGGAGGAGCAGAGGGAGTGGAGGAGGAAGATGAGGGTGGGGAGAGAGAGGGAGGCCAGGCAGGCCCTGCTCATCCACCAGCTGCAGAACAAGGTGGGCTGAGAGCGTGGTGGAGCCTGATCATGATGGTGTGGAGTTGGGAGGTCTCACACTCCTCTGTCGGACAGTGTCAGGAGAACGTCCACCGTGATCCACATGAACACGCATGATGATGATTGGTCCAGTCAGTGACCCTGGTGTTCCTCTGGGTGAGTAGTCCTGTGTTTGGTGCTGACCGGCGTGTCTTCTCTGTCCCTGCTGCAGGTGTTGCACTACAGGGACCGCTGTCAGCGCTTGGAGCTTCAGCTGCAGGACCACTCTGAGGTCAGAACCGCGTGGTAACTGTGCAGCACTGCAGGAGAAGCGCTCCTCTCCACATGTTCATGTGCAGCTGTTGTGTGTCTGTCTGCAGCAGAGGATCAGAGACGACCACAGCCACGCGCTGGAGACTGCCCTCATCAGGCTGGAGGAGGAGCAGCACAGGTGGCTTGGCTGCTTTTAGCCACGCTGTTAGGGTGGGGCATTGTGGCACGTTAACCCCACCGGTGTTTCTCACCGACACCGACGCGCTCCTACGGGAGTGGCGCAACCAGGCAGAGCTGCGTAAAGCTGCACATTTACAGCATACGAAATAGAATGCAACATGACAGGAAAGTAGCTGCACATTGTTGAGGGAAAACTGCAGATAAAAAAAGAAAAATGTTACATATTTTCAAGGAAAAGTTGCAAATTTACAAGGAAAAAGTTGCAAATTTAGAAGAAAAAAGCTGCAAATTTGCAAGAAAAAAGTTTTAAATTTAGAATAAAAAGTTGCAAATTTACAAGGAAAAATTTAGAAGAAAAAGTTGCAAATTTACAAGGAAAAAGTTGCCAATTTAGAAGAAAAAGTTGGAAATTTAGAAGAAAACAGCTGCAAATTTGCAAGAAAAAAGTTTTAAATTTAGAAGAAAAAGTTGCAAATTTAGAATAAAAAGTTGCAAATTTACAAGGAAAAATTTAGAAGAAAAAGTTGCAAATTTAGAAGAAAAAAGTTGCAAAATTAGAAGAAAAATTTGCAAATTTAGAAGAAAAAAGTTTCAAATTTAGAAGAAAAAGTTGCAAATTTACAAGGAAAAATTTAGAAGAAAAAGTTGCAAATTTAGAAGAAAAAGTTGCAAATTTACAAGGAAAAATTTAGAAGAAAAAGTTGCAAATTTAGAAGAAAAAAGTTGCAAAATTAGAAGAAAAATTTGCAAATTTAGAAGAAAAAAGTTGCAAATTTAGAAGAAAAAGTTGCAAATTTACAAGGAAAAATTTAGAAGAAAAAGTTGCAAATTTACAAGAACAAAGTTGCAAATTTACAAGGAAAAAGTTGCAAATTTACAAGGAAAAATTTAGAAGAAAAAGTTGCAAATTTACAAGGAAAAATTTAGAAGAAAAAGTTGCAAATTTAGAAGAAAAAAGTTGCAAAATTAGAAGAAAAATTTGCAAATTTAGAAGAAAAAAGTTGCAAATTTAGAAGAAAAAGTTGCAAATTTACAAGGAAAAATTTAGAAGAAAAAGTTGCAAATTTACAAGAACAAAGTTGCAAATTTACAAGGAAAAAGTTGCAAATTTACAAGGAAAAATTTAGAAGAAAAAGTTGCAAATTTACAAGAACAAAGTTGCAAATTTACAAGGAAAAAGTTGCCAATTTAGAAGAAAAAGTTGCAAATTTACAAGGAAAAATTTAGAAGAAAAAGTTGCAAATTTAGAAGAAAAAAGTTGCAAAATTAGAAGAAAAATTTGCAAATTTAGAAGAAAAAAGTTTCAAATTTAGAAGAAAAAGTTGCAAATTTACAAGGAAAAATTTAGAAGAAAAAGTTGCAAATTTAGAAGAAAAAGTTGCAAATTTACAAGGAAAAATTTAGAAGAAAAAGTTGCAAATTTAGAAGAAAAAAGTTGCAAAATTAGAAGAAAAATTTGCAAATTTAGAAGAAAAAAGTTGCAAATTTAGAAGAAAAAGTTGCAAATTTACAAGGAAAAATTTAGAAGAAAAAGTTGCAAATTTACAAGAACAAAGTTGCAAATTTACAAGGAAAAAGTTGCAAATTTACAAGGAAAAATTTAGAAGAAAAAGTTGCAAATTTACAAGAACAAAGTTGCAAATTTACAAGGAAAAAGTTGCCAATTTAGAAGAAAAAGTTGGAAATTTAGAAGAAAACAGCTGCAAATTTGCAAGAAAAAAGTTTTAAATTTAGAAGAAAAAGTTGCAAATTTAGAATAAAAAGTTGCAAATTTACAAGGAAAAATTTAGAAGAAAAAGTTGCAAATTTAGAAGAAAAAAGTTGCAAATTAGAAGAAAAATTTGCAAATTTAGAAGAAAAAAGTTTCAAATTTAGAAGAAAAAGTTGCAAATTTACAAGGAAAAATTTAGAAGAAAAAGTTGCAAATTTACAAGAACAAAGTTGCAAATTTACAAGGAAAAAGTTGCAAATTTAGAAGAAAAAAGCTGCAAATTTGCAAGAAAAAAGTTTTAAATTTACAAGAACAAAGTTGCAAATTTAGAAGAAAAAGTTTCAAATTTAGAAAAAGTTTCAAATTTCTGATCTTTTCTGCATTTAGCATTGCCTTTTCAAAGTCCTTTAATTGTGTTGTGTCTGATGATTTCTTCAGGGTTCTGATGTTATGAGGGTGGGGGGACCATCCCCCCCCCGATCTATACAAGTTGATGCCCCAACTCTTCTGGGATGTGTTGATGCCATCAGACTGTTTCACGTTCACCTTGTGATGTTTTCTGTGTTCTGTTCTGAATAAATGGAGCATCTGTTGCTGTCTGGGCTCTACACAGCCACTGTCAGGATGGTGCGTTGTGGGGACTTGAACCCTGCCTTGTGTGTGTTTCTCCTCAGGTCGGTCGGTCTCGCAGACACCAACGCGCTCCTACGGGAGCAGCTCAGCCAGTCGGAGCTGGCTAACCGAGCCCTGAGGGAAGACCTCCACAAGCTCACGGCTGATTGGACGAGAGCGGTGGAGGAGGCGGGGCAAAAGGAGGCTGACTGGCAGGAGGAGAGGGAGGTGTGTTGCATAAAGCCAAAGCAAAGTAGCTGATTTGAGGCTGCATTGCTGATGGATCAGCAGGGATCTCACAGTCTGTGACTGCATTAGTGGAACGGTCAAACCCTGGAAGATCAGAAGCAGTTTCAGCAGCAGAACTGGCTGAGCTAACGTACAGTAATGAGTGTTGCTCTCTCTGTGTGTGTGTGTAGAGTCGGGTGAGCCGCGCGGGTCAGCAGCAGGCCCGGCTGATGTCGGTCTGGAGGTGCGTGGTGGCTCTCAGGCAGCACTGTCACACGCTGAAGACGGCCTCTGAGAGGTAGGTGTGGTCAGACCGTCTCCACTATTGAGACTGTTGATCCCACTGAGGGGAAGCTACACGGCTTCTGTGCCGTTTCCCCGGACAGCAGGACGCTTTCATTGGGGCTTTGCTTGTTCTCCGTAGGTTTACTTGAGGTACTTCACAAGAAAAAGAGTTGCACATTGACAAGAAAAAGGTTACAACTTTGAACGATCAGACTTGCTACTTTAGAAGGAAAAAATGCAGATTGATGAGAAAGTTGCAACTTTCAGACAACTTTGCCCCACAGTGGTGAAATGAGAGCGTTGCAGCAGCAAAGGGACAGCAGCACTCAGAGCAAGACTGAATCCACAGCTGCAGGCTTGACTTTGTCTCAGTCAGACATGGAGTTTGTTTGCTCGGTTAGTGCGCTTGGTTTTGTCTGGTCAGGGAACGGAACCGAGGAGGAAGTGATACAGCGTACCAACCGGATCAGCTGATTCAGACCAGAGGAAACCAGTTTAGGTGGATAGAAAACTGGGTGGAAATGACACACGGCAAGAGTATGACAAGAAGAAAGTTTGATATTTATGAGAAACTTCACAGAATAGTAGATTGAAATTTATGAAGGAAAAAATAGCCGACTTAAAAGCAGCCAAAGTTAACTCGAACATAACTTGACACGACAAAAGTTGCAACGTCATGAGAGGGAAAAAGTTGCAGATTTCCACGTTTTTTGTTGCTTCAGGTCGTTTTAATTGTCGGTGTGACATGATGGAGGAAGGTTAGAAGAGAGCAGAATAGGCTTTATTGTTGTCCATTTGTCCAGTACGAGCACGTTGTGAATGCTCCGCCAGGCTACTGCGCAGTGAAGTGTGAACAGACCGTATAAAAACACACACTTGAATAAAATAGCGCACCGATACCATTCCAGCCCGTGGAGCTTTGCACTGCCGGAAAGCTAAGAGCTTTAAATGTGAAGCTGTAGATCAGGTGTCTGTTCAGACAGAAAACCTGGTGCTCCACAAGTATTACAGCATATGGAGTCGAATAATTACTGACATCCTCTCTATGGCTTCTGACCAAACAGCAAATCAGCTGAGTGCTAATGAATTTTTTTTTTTTTTTTTTTTTAAAGTCAGCAGGTCAAGGTCAGGCTGTGGGAGCTCCTGGACCTTAACAAATGTTTATCTGTGTGACAGACAGCAGTGTGGAACGGTGAATAAGGAAAGATCTTTCTTAGCCTCAGTTCTGAGCATGTGAGCGTTCAGAGGGAGGGGGCGGGGCCTCTGACTGCTGGCAGTCCGGATGGCCCAGGGGAAGAAACTGTTAGTCTGGAGGCGTGGGACCTGATGGATCTGAACCGTGGTCCAAGCAGGTCAAACAGGTGGCGGGTGGGGTGTGAGGGGTCTCCTGTGATGGCCTTGGTCTTCCTGAGACAGGAGGATCTGGGAATGTCCTCCAGGGAGGGCAGAGGGCAGTTGATGACCTGCACAGCCTTCCTGTTGTCAGACTGTAGGTGCGCACACTGTTAATGATGATATCAGGGAGTCGGGGTATTCTCTGCTTCTCCAGGCTGGGGGGGGGGGGGGGGCATTCCGTCCCCCTCCCCCCTTGATTGATAATTGTATGCCCTTGCCCCAGCTCTTGTGAGAAACTTCCCAGGTGGATAAAGTGTGTCTAAAGTCCTGGTCCATCTGTCCCTCTGTGGTGACCTTTGGTGTCCACTGTGTCTCTGTTGGCAGGGACCTGTGGCAGCTGAGAGCCGAGTTTTCCCGCATGTGCTCCTCCCTCCTCTCCAGCCAGAACTCTGTTTCCTCCTCTATGAGCCTGGCCGCTCCCTTCAGTAAACCCTCCTCTGACCCTCTTCCTTCTGACCCTCTTCTTGCTTCAACCTGTTCTCCTCCTCTGTCCTCCACCGTGGTCCAACCTCCTCCAGACCCCTCTGTTTCTCTGCTTCCACTGATCTCCTCGTCCATTATGGGAAGCTTCACCTTAGAGGAACTGGAACCTGTAGAAGAGGAGGAAAGGCTGGAGATCCAAGTGTCTTTGTTGGAGCAGAGGTAGATGTCTGCCTGTAATCCAGTTGGAATTTGTCGTTCATCGTCTAACAGATGTTTTACTCCTCCAGGTTAGCAGAACTCTCTTGCTCACTGCAGGCTGAGCAGAATCAGAGGGAGGAGAGAGAACTGGAGCTGGAGAGACACCGAGCAGCAGAAAGACGTCTGCAGTCTCTAAGTCAGGCTGTCATCACACTGGTGAGTCTCATCACAGTGATGGTCCTCTATAGTCCTGTGTGGGTCTGGTACATGCACCTAGTTTATAAAATGGTTTCCATAGTGACCCTCACCATTTTACACGGAACAGATTTGCACCAAATTTATCATGATGGGTTACTAATCTAACTCTGAATAAGGCTCCTTGTTTACATTTTTGCAGGGTGTCTGGGCATGCAGGGGTGTGACGGCCTGTAGGGTGTGAGGGCTTGTAGGGGTATAAAGGCCTGTAGGGTGTGAGGGTTTGTAGGGGTATAAAGGCCTGTAGGGGTGTGAGGGTTTGTAGGGGTGTAATGGCCTGTAGGGTGTGAGGGTTTGTAGGGGTATAAAGGCCTGTAGGGGTGTGAGGGTTTGTAGGGGTGTAATGGCCTGTAGGGTGTGAGGGTTTTGTAGGGGTATAAAGGCCTGTAGGGGTGTGAGGGTTTGTAGGGGTGTAATGGCCTGTAGGGTGTGAGGGCTTGTAGGGGTATAAAGGCCTGTAGGGGTGTGAGGGTTTGTAGGGGTGTAATGGCCTGTAGGGTGTGAGGGTTTGTAGGGGTATAAAGGCCTGTAGGGGTGTGAGGGTTTGTAGGGGTGTAATGGCCTGTAGGGTGGGAGGGTTTGTAGGGGTGTAATGGCCTGTAGGGTGGGAGGGAGCATTTATCACTGCTTACAGCTTTAATTCATCATATTAAGCGGAAGAGGATGGATGGATGGATGGTCTCCTTTACATCACAAAAAGTGGCCTTTTAACAGGGGTGTTCAGACTTTTCAACCCACTCTGTGTGTTTAATGTTTTTATACTTAGAGAATGCATGTTCATGCAGAACTACCCTTCAGTTCAAGTGTGATTAGCTGGGTCTTGCAATGGCCCATCTGCTGCCGTTGTTTGTGTTTGGTCTTCAGTCCAGGGTGTTGAGCAGCAGCAGCGCCAGCGGCAGTCGGCCTCTGAACGTCTCCTCTGACGGCGTCCTCAGTCTGGAGCTGTCTTCCCTGCTGTCCGTGCTGTCTCAGGCAGAGAGTGTCCTGCAGCGGAGACACGAGCAGCAGCAGGTCAGGAACACTGATGGAAGTTAACGAAGCCTTACAGCTGTTTTCCTTCTGAAATCACCGGGTGTAAGTTCCTCGGCAGCCAGTGTGTCATGTCTTCATGTCTAAAGCAGGGAGGAAACATTTAGAAGCTCACGGTTAACTATAGTGGTGGAACAAGTGACTTATGGAGTCATTTATTTCCTTAATGAAGAGGTGGGAGCTACAGAAAACTAGAAGTTTACATCCACTGTATGAAAAGACACACAACCTTTTTTCATTCAGTCAGACTAAACTTTCCTTGTTTTAGCTCAGTTAGGATTACCAAATCATTAACAGTTTTTACAGAATGCCTTGATGACTTTATTCCGAGTCAGAAGCTTCCATCCATCTGCTCAGTGTTTGGTAGCGTTGCCTTTAAACTGTCTGACTTGGCTCAGAGGTTTTGGGTCCTTCCACAAGCTTCCCATAACAGTGGCCTCCGGTCCTCCTGACAGAACCGGTAGAACTGAGTCAGGTTTGTAGGCCGTCCTGCTCCCACACGTCTCCTCAGCTCTGACCACAGATTCTCCTCCTGAAGAATTCCTAGTTGGTGAGAAAACGAGGGAAGTTACTGAGGCAGAAGCAGCGACTCCCTCTGACTGTTTCAGAATAAAACAGGATGTTGTGTTTGTAGTGTCAGGTGACGGAGCGGTCGCTCCGGCAGCTCGGTGAGGAGAAAGCCCAACTGCAGCTCCAAGTGACGCGGCTCACGGACGACGGCCGGCAGCTGCATGCGCGCGCGCAGCACACGCAGCAGGAGCTCACGCACACGCTGGAGCTGCTGAGCAGGTGAGCACGGGTGGCGGGTGCTTCTTCACGCTGTCACGATGGCTCGGCTGGAGGCGCAGACGCGCACGTGTACATGAGGCAGAAATGCGATCAGAGGGGACCGTTAAAACGTCCCCGCTTAGAAGCCTGTAGCCAGCATCCACACGAGGGGCAAACGCCGACAAAAAGGTGAAACTTTACAGGAGAAAATCCACCAATTTAGTAGAAAATAAAAAATGCAAACTTACAAGAATTTCTCTGGCAGATTTACGAGAAAAAAATTGCAACATTTAAAGGAAAAAAGCTGCAAGTTTATACGAAAGTCACAAATATTTGAAGAAAAAGTTTCCAATTTAAGAGAATAAAGTTGACAGTTTACAGGATAAAAGTTGCACATTTAACAAAATATAGCTGAAAACTGACAGGCAAAATAGTTGTAAGTTTACTTGGAAAAAGTCACTTTTGAGGGGAAAAAAGTCTTCAATTTGTCAGGAAAAAAAGTTTCAGATATATGATGATAAAGTTGACAGTTTACTGGATCAAAGCTGCACATTGATGAGAAAAAAGTTTCCAATTTATGAGAATAAAGTTGACAATTTACAGGATAAGTTGTACATTTACAAGAAAAAATGTGCAGATTTATGAGGAAAATGTCACAGATTGATGAGAATAGTTGACAGTTTACAGGATAAAAGTTGCAAATTTACAAGAAAGAAGTTCAAAATTTACAGGAAATTTTTTTTTTAAATTTACACAGACAAAAGTCTCACATTTTTTGATGAAAATGCTGAAAAAATTTTTAGGAAAAAAAGTCACAAATTTTATGACAAAAACCGTTCAAAGTCGTGAGAATAAAGTCGCCATTTTACTGGATAAAGTTGCAAATTTACAGGAGAAAAAGTGGGGAGTTTTTAAGACAAAAGCTTCAAGTTTCTGAGAGAAAACTTTCAGATTTGATGATATTTTTCCCATTTCTGCGTAGAATTGTTGGTTGAAGGCAAAGCTGAGCGGGTCGGTTGGTTTGGTGACGTGTGAAGCTAAACGAGTCGTCCTGGGGTGTGTGTGTGTGTGTGTGTGTGCGTGCGTGTGTGTGAGGCAGGCAGAAGGAGGCCTCGTCCTTCCTGCGTCTTCAGGTGGAGGAGGTGCAGAGGAGGGAGGAGGAGGTGAACAGAGAAGCCGAGCGACTGAGGAAGGACCGAGACAGACGGAGGAGAGCTGCAGACGGCTGGAGACGGAGGCGCACAGAAGGTACGGTGCCGCACCCTCGCGTTCCTCACACGTTCTCTCTCCGTTCCCCCCTCCTCCCGAGATGTTCTCCGCTGACGTGGCGCCGGGCCTGTTGCAGGGTTGAGACGGAGATGGTGGAGAGCATCCAGATGTCGGAGAGAGAAGCTCAGCGCCACCTGGAGGTCCACAGGCTGAAGGTACTTGGCTGTGGAGCTGTGGCTCAGCAGAGGTTCCCCCACCCCGTACCGGTTCAGCCAGAATTGCTCATTAGCATGAATTCATAGTTGAGCAGCAGAGGGTGAGGTGGACTCCTGCTGTCCATTTCTGTCCTGTTGGACTGCAGGGTTCCCTGGAGAGAGAGCAGCTGGACAGGCAGAGAGCAGAAGAGGAGGCTGCTGCCGCCAGGGAGGCCCTGCGGGAGGTACTGCTCTACGGCGCTATCACAGGGCTCCCCCGACCCAGCCGCCACCTGAACTACTTCTTCTTCTTCAGTCTAGGGAGTGTGTGTTGCGCCTCTCATCCATGGAGACGGTGTTGAGACAGGAAGTTGAGGAGGGCCGGGACACTCTGGACAAGATGGCCGCTCTAAACTCTGCTCTGGCCTCGGACAAGAGAGAGCTGACCAGACAGCTGCAGCAGGTACGCTTCCTCACTTTACTGCCGTCACTGAGCTGGACAGCTGCTGACGCCACTCTGCTCTCCTGTGGTCCCAGCTGGAGTCGGAGCTGTCGGACAGCCAGTCACAGCTGCGTCCTCTGAGGTCAGAGGTCACTCTCTGCAGCGGACGTCGGACAGCTCAGGATGGACTGCAGTCGGCTCAGGTGAGTTCTGGCTCCACTCCCAATCAGAGCAAATCACAGCTTTTACCGGTGTTGCTTGAACCACCGTAAATCACATCAAGGTGCGTGAATGACACGACGCTGCTTCATGCATTTAACGTGAATAACGCACCTCGACAGACTAATGGCGATGAAAGTGGTGTCATGGTGACCGTTTTAATGGCGATTAATGCCACAGGCCCAGCATCACTCTGTGCGTCATGAATAGTGGAGGCAGTTTTAAACCTCAGTTGGTAATCAGTCCTGGCGGTAATCTGGACTCGGCGTCTCTGGGCTCCGTCCAGCCTGTAGGAGTCTCACATCTGTCACAGGTCTTCCCAGCATGCGTGTTCGCGTCATGACACCGACTTACATCCAGTCAGCACGGGTCGATCCCAAACCTCTCCCAGCAGTTTCTCTGGGCCGCACTGAAGTACCGGCCTGGAGCCAGAGGCTGAAGGTCCGTCCCAGAGGGCATGTGGACTCCTGTGCCCCCAAATTACTGAAGGGGTGAAGGTTGAAAACCACCTCTTCAGAGCTGCACATGTCATCAGGAGCTGCTGATGGATTGAACCTGAATGGACACGAACCTGTTTCCACCTGAAGCAGGAAGCGAAACTGATGAGAAGAAGTCCCAACGTAAGGAGGAACATGTCTCAGAGGTACAAGAACAATTCCAATCAGTAGAAAAAGTTAGACATTCACGAGAAAGAAAGCTGTCAGTTCAGAGATAAAAATATGAAGTTTATGCAGAAAAGGGAACACTGAGCAGAAAAATGACCAGAGAGCTGCAGTTTTTTTCAGTAAAGGAAACAGAGTCGTGGTGACAGTCTGGTGTGACAGAGTCTGAAGGGCTGGTCAGCGTCCCTCCCAGGGCAAAACATCTGCCTTCTGTACACTGCGTTTGCGTACACGGCAGTATTCGGAGTTGTTTTTGAGCCGCCACAGCTACCGTTCAGCAGCTGCGTTTCACGAATGCGCAGTGAAAATAATCTGCAGTTCACATGCCCGTACTGTCGGCGGCAGCCAAGAGCCACCAAACCTTTGAACAGCTGCAGTCGAAACACAAAAGAGCTTGGTGGCAGAGGTTTTTTAGAAAATGTCGGAGGCTATGGAGGTACGTGGATATTATGACGACGATGAGGACGAACAGGAGCTTTTGTTGTTATTGTTAGCAGCATCTGTGTTGCTCTGTTAAAGTATCAAAGTTCTTCGTTTTCTCCCTGTTTTTGTCGGGTTGCTCAATACTTCCCCCTGTGGGATGGAGGAGTTTCCTGGTGCGTGCGCAGGTCACTGTGACCACTGCGTTCTTGTATGTGTGGTCACTTTTTTGGGCCTGCATGTCCCCGGTCAGCACTCACCCTCTGCGTAGCATTTGCACACAAACGCGTCCACAGCGCTCGCTCGTGTACCAGCACGTTTTTGACACCATGAGTCGGGCTCCAGACACTAGACTGTAAAAATTCATTTAGAGGGATGACTTCCATGACACAGCAGCATGTACAGAGGTGTGAAAAAGTTTTGCCCCCTTCCTGGTTTCTCATTGTTTTGTATGTTTGTCACACTTAAATGTTTCAGATCATTAAACAAATTTAAATATTAGACAAAGATAACACAAATAAACACAAAATGCAGTTTTTAAATGAAGGTGTTTATTATTAAGGGGAAAAAACATCCAAACCTACATGGCCCTGTGTGCCCCCCCCCCCCCCTCCCCGTTAAAACATAAATTAACTGTGGTTTATCACATCTTTGGAAAGCTGAGTTCAATTTCTGTAGCCACACCCAGGCCTGATTACTGCCACACCTGTTCTCAATCAAGAAATCACTTAACTAGGACCTGGCTGAAAAAGTGAAGTAGACCAAAAGATCCTCAAAAGCTAGACATCATGCTGCAATCCAAAGAAATTCAGGAACAAATGAGAAAGTAATTGAGATCTTTCAGTCTGGAAAAGGCGATAAAGTCATTTCTAAAGCTTTGGGACTCCAGTGAACCACAGTGAGAGCCATAATCCACAAATGATGAAAACATGGAACAGTGGTGAACCTTCCCAGGAGTGGCCAGCTGACCAAAATTACCCCAAGAGCACAGCGACAACTCATACAAGAGGTCACAAAAGACCCCACAACAACATCCAAAGAACTGCAGGCCTCACTTGCCTCAGTTCAGGTCAGTGTTCATGACTCCACCATAAGAAAAAGACTGGTCAAAAATGGTCTGCATGGCAGAGTTCCAAGACAAAATCCACTGCTAAGATAAAAGAACATAAAGACTCGTCTCAGTTTTGCCAGAAAACATCTTGATGATCCCCAAGACATTTGGGAAAATACTCTGAGGACTGACGAGACAAAAGTTGAACTTTTTGGAAGGTGTGTGTCTCATTACATCCGGTGAAAAAGTAACACAGCATTTCAGAAAAGGAACATCACACCAACAGTAAAATATGGTGGTGGTAGTGTAATGGTCTGGGGCTGTTTTGCTTCTTCAGGACCTGGAAGACTTGCTGTTTTAAGATGGAACCATGAATTCTGCTGTCTACCAAAACAGCCTGAAGGAGAATGTCTGTCCATCTGTTCATGACCTCAAGCTGAAGCACACTTGGGTTCTGCAGCAGGACAATGATCCAAAACACACCAGCAAGTCCACCTCTGAATGGCTTAAGAAAAACAAAATGAAGACTTTGGAGTGGCGTAGTCAAAGTCCTGCCCTGAATCCCATTGAGATGCTGTGGCATGACCTTAAAAATGTGGTTCATGCTGGAAAACCCTCCAGTGTGGCTGAATTACAACAGTTCTGCAAAGATGAGTGGACCAAAGTTCCTCCACAGCGCTGTAAAAGACTCATTGCTAGTTATCATAAACGGTTGATTGCAGTTGTTGCTGCTAAGGGTGGCCCAACCAGTTATTAGGTTTAGGGGGCAATCACTTTTTCACACAGGGCCATGTAGGTTTGGATTTTTCCCCCTTAATAATAAACCATTCATTTAAAAACTGCATTTTGTGTTTACTTCTGTTATCTTTGTGTAATATTTAAATTTGTTTGATGATCTGAAACATTTAAGTGTGACAAACATACAAAAAATGAGAAATCAGGAAGGGGGCCAACACTTTTTCACACCACTGTACACGAAGATCAAATAAAACAGAAATCAAAAGGTCACATTTGTGCAACTGCAGACAATAAGGAGGAGCTTTTGGCTGTAAATATAATCATCATGTTTAACCACAGAGGTAGAAGCTGATGTGGAGGGCAACACGAGGGTTAATGTCTACTCACCTGTGGGTGGCATCGCTGAACTCCTGTTTCCATCCCGATCCTTTGAGCTGTGATGTTTGCTCTAGAGCACAGAAAGAAGCAGAGGCCAGCCTGGTTCAGGAGCTGAGAGGGCGAGAAGCAGAGCAGCAGAGGATCCTGGAGGAGAAGGAGAAAGAGCTCGCCTCCGTTGTGGAGGAGCGGCAGAGGGAGGAGCTGCAGCGTGAGCAGGTATGTGGAGGAGACGGACGTGTGACGGTGGGCTGTGTAGAACCATTTGTCAGCTGTGAGATGTCTCTGTGGCCCTCAGCTGTCCTCCCAGCACGCTTCAGTGTGTGGGGAGCTGAAGGAGGTGCGGGAGCAGCTGACGAAAGCAGTGGAGGAGGTGAGGAGGAGGGAAACAGAGGAGAAGGAGCAGCAGAGACAGAGCGGGAGGCTGCAGGAAGAGAGAGACGGTCTGCAGAAACGCAGGGAGCAGCTTGAAGCAGAGCTGCAGGAGCTGAGGTATGGCACGCATCCGCTGTGATTGGTAGAGTCATTGACGTGGAGATGGCGTCATGGCAACGGTCACAAGACACCACTGGTCCAAACCTGTCAGATAGCAAGGCCATCATCTTCTTCTTAAAGTTTTGAGCCAGTGTTGACTGGTGTTTGGAGCCGCAGCACAAAACTGAAGAAAAGCAGCCCCAGAACATGATGCTACCACCCCCATGCTTCACGGTGGGATGGTGGATATAAATTTAATTGCGTATATGTATATAGACATGGTATTAAAGGTTCCATTCACTGTGCTGGCAGTTGAATTGTGCAGGTTATAGGTCACGTTGTTCCACATAAACATTACAGCAGCGTGGCATTTTAACGGGGGCATGTGCACGTTTTAATAACCGCTGTCCCTCTGTGTGTAGGTTTGTGTCTGTGTCCGTTCATCAGCAGCTCAGTCAGCAGCAGAAGCAGCTCTCACAGTCCGAGGTGGAGAGATGTCAGCTGAGCGCGCACGTTCAGACTCTGCAGCGGGCTAAAGACGCCCTGCACGGTCAGTGTGAACACGGCCCTGAATCATGATCACAACCAGCTGGGGCGTGGGGGGGGCGGTTGTCTGTCTTAACCTGTAAAGAAAGAGAGAATTGTCCCCCCCAGTAAACGTTTGATTAATCATGTTACAGAACTGAATTACAGGACTTTGAACCACCAATTCTAAGTGGAAATGAAACAGTTAAACATGTACATTTTTTTCTCACAAATATACACATTTTTTTTCCTGTAGATTTTCAACTTTTTCTCAAAAATTTGCTAAATTTTCTTAAAATTTTCCAACATTTTTCTTCTAAATTCACAACTTTGTTCCAAAAGTTTACAACTTTTTTCTTAAAAAAAATCACAATTTTTTTCTCAAAAGTTTTTTCCTGCAAAGTGACATTTTTCCCTCGCAGATCTGAAACTTTTTTCTCCTAAATTTGCAACTTTTTTCTTGTAAATTTGCATTTTTTCCTCAAAAATTTGCAACTTTTTTCTCAAAAAATGTACTTTTTTCTAACACATTTTCACCTTTTTTTCCTGTAAATTTTCACCGTTTGTCTGAATGCTGCTGACTGTAATTTTGATTTGTGACGCTTTTCATTTTTAAGGGCCACCTTTTATCGTATCGTTGCCCCTTTAGTCGATCAAATTTGCTGCTGATTGGTTTGCTGCTGGTGACCACGCCCCCGCTGCTGGTCAGACGTCAGCAGCTGCTGCTGATGGGCGAGTGAAGCAGCAACATGTGACCTGTGTGTGTGTGTGTGTGTGTGTGAAGGGGAGATCCAGTGTCTGAGGGGAGAACTGCAACGAGTGTCGGAGCTGGGAGAAGATGAGAAGGAGAAGAACCAGAGGACGGAGGAGGAGATGGAGCAGCTGAGGGAAGAGACGGAGGAACTGAGGAGCATTTGTAAAGTCCGGGAAGAGGAGGCCGAGGAGGAGCGGGAGGGCTGGCAGAGGGAAAGACGGGCTCTGAATGAGGAGCTGGGGACGAGAGATGGAGAAGTGGAGGCGCTGAGGAGGCGTGTGGAGGGACTGACGGAGGAGAAGGACGAGAGGCAGAGAGAGGTGGAGAGACTGAGGGAGGAGGTGACGGAGAGGGAGAGTCAAATGGGCCTCCTGATGGAGAGACTACGACAGGTGGAGAAACGGGAGGAGGAAGCTAAGAGGAGGGAGGCCAGGCTTGAAGAGGAGGAGGTGAAAAGAGAGGAGCAGAGGAGGGAGGAGAAGCTGCTGAGGGACAGAGAGGTGGAGGCGCTGTGTGACAGGGTGGAGAGTTTGGAAAGGGAGAAGGAGGAAAGGGAGGAGGTGGAGATTCTGAGGAGGAGGGAAGCAGAGGAGGAGGTGGAGAGATGGAAGGAGAGGATGGAGGAGATGGAGGAGGAGAAGGACAGACTGAAGAAGGAGGCTGATAAACTCCAGGAGGACTCGGGGAGAGAGAGGAGAGAGAAGGAGGAGGAGGTCGTGGGGCTGAGGGAGAGGCTGGAGGAGAAAGTTGGAGAGGTTGAGCTCCTGAAGGTGAAGCTGAGCGTCGCTAGTGAGGAGTGTGAGGAGCTGAATGAGGAGGTGGAGAGGAGGGAGCGCAGCCTGGAGCGACAGATGAGCGCGGTGAGGGAGAGGGAGGAGGAGGTCCAGGAGCTGAAGGAGCAGCTGAGGATGCTGGAGGCGCAGCAGGAGGAGGAAAGGGAGAGGCACCTCCAAGATGTGAGCACCAGACTGAAGCAGAAGGAGGTGAGGGAGGAGCAGCTGGAGTCAATTCTGAGGGAGAGCCGGGCGCTCCTGGAGCAAGAGAGAAAAGGAGGCGTGGAGAGGGACAAAAGGATCTCCCTCCAGGCGAGGGAGCTGCAGGAGGCTCAGGGAGACCGAGACAGAGCCAGGAGCAGAGCCAGGGAGCAGGAGGAGGCCTGTCACAGGCTGCAGGAGGAGGTGAGGGAGTGGCAGGAGAAGGTGGAGCAGAGAGGGAGGGAGGCAGCGAGGCTCGGCCGCATTCTGAGGGAGAGAGAGGAGGAGGTGCAGCGGCTCAGGGTCACGCTGGAGGACAAGGAGGAGGAGGGGGGAGAGAGGGAGGCTCTGAGGAGAGCCGAGGAGGAGAGGAGGAGGAGACTGGACGGCATACTGGCGGAGGTGGAGGAGGAGAAGAGAAGGCTGGAGGATCAGCTTAGGGAGGAGAGAGAGGAGCGAGGGAGACTGGTGGAGACTGAGAGAGGTCGGCATGTTCTGGTGGAGGAGAGAGGGAGGTCCAGAGTGAGGGAGCTAGAGGAGGAGAAACAGGAACTGGTAGTGAAGCTGAGGAGTAAGGAGGAGGAGGTGGCTGCTCTTAAAGAGGAGATACAGAGGGAGAGGAGTACGGCCCAGGAGGAGCTGAAGAGCAAACGGCAGGAGCTGTGTGGAGTTAGAGAGGAGGTGATGGAGGAGCAACGAGAGAAGGGAGAGGTTTGGGAGCAGCTGAGGAGGTCTCAGAGTGAGCTACTGGCTCTGAGAGAGGAGGTGAAACGACAACAGAAACGGAGAGAGGAGGTGGAGGAGATCAGGGAGGACACGCAGGAGCAGCTGAGGAGGAGTGAGGAGGAGATCGCTCTGCTCGGTAAAGAGCTGGAACAGGAGCGTAGGGAGAAGGAGGAGATGGAGCAGGAGCTGAAGGAGATGAGAGCTGTCAGGGAGGAGACGCAGGGGCAGCTGAGGAGAACCCAGGATCACCTTATAGTCACCAAGGAGGAGCTGCACAAGGAGCAGAAGCAAAAGGAGGAGATGAAAGAGAAGTTGATGAAGAGGGAGGAGGAGGTGACCAGTCTGAGGGAGGAGCTAGAAAAGGAGCGGAGAAGTGGGGAGATGGAGGGGTCTGCTCTTAGAGAGGAGGTGGAGAAGGAGCAGAGAGAGAAGGAGGAGGTGCAGAAGGAGCTGATGAAGGAGAGAGAGGCTGCCACAGCTCTCAGAGAGGAGGCGAGGACGAAGGAGGAGCTGCAGAAGGAGCTGACAGGAGTGAGGAGGAGCATGGAGGAGATGTCGGAGAGCCTGCGCTCCCTGCAGAGTCAGGTATGCTCCACAGTCCGGCCTCCACTCCTGCACCTCCTGTTTCTGAGCTCCAGCGTCTGCTTTTCAGTTGACAGATGTGAGTCGGAGCAGGGAGCAGGCCAGGAGGGAGGTGAAGGAGAAGGAGGAGGAGAGGCAGCAGATGAAGGGAGGTCTGAGTGCTGCCCTGGAGGAGATGTCCAAGCTGAAAGTCCTCCTACAGGTACTCCCAACTCCTCTTTCTGGTCTGGTTCTGATGATCTTTGAGGAGCTGTTGGTCTTCTTTTGTCTCCTCCTGTTGCATTTAGGAGAGCCACGCTGAGGGGGAGCAGCTGAGGAGCACTCTGGAGGAGAAGAAGAAGGAGATGAAGAAGAGGACGGAGGAGAACCTGCAGACACTTAGGGAGGAGTTGGAGGAGAAGCAAGGAGAGGCTGAGGAGCTGCGAGCCAGAGTGAAGGCCCTGGAGAAGAGAAGGAGGGAGACGATGGAGGAGCTGGAAGAGGAGCGTCAGCTGAAGGAGGAGGTGGAGAAGGTGCTCAAGGAGACTGAGCAGAGGTGGAGGCACAGAGTGGAAGTGATGGAGGAGGAGCAGGAGGCCAAGCTGAAAGCTCTTTCCAGAGAGATCCAGATCCTCAAGAGGAGACAGGAGGAGACAGAGGAGGAGTGGAGGAGCAGGGAGCAGGAGCTGGAGGAGAGCCGGGCTGAAGTGAGACAGGTCAGAGGCGCACTGGAGGAGCAGGCTGAGGAACCGAGGGAGGACACAGATGTGCTGAGGAGGACAGCGGGGCAGGAGCAGGTGTCCTCTCTGAAGCAGCAGATCTCCTCCCTGGTGCAGGAGAAGGAGGAGATCAGGAGGCGGCTCCTCCAGAGAGAAGCAGAGGTGAGATTTTCACTTTGTTTTTAACTCCCCAACACGTTCTGTTGCTGATCACGGTCCTGGGATTGAGACGCAGCAGAGAACAGACGGAACCCAGAGAGTGCATACCTCTGCCAAGGACTCGTTCATCCGTCAGTACCTCCCTCTGTCCACCCGTACACTGCAGGATCAAGCCTTGGTGGAGGTATGCACTCTGGGATCACCTCCAAAATATAAGTTCCTCCACCAACATCCTGCCAGTAGTTGTTGCAGAATTCCTAATCAGAGAGGATCACTACGCCGTGTCTGCCTGAGCAGTTCAGTCCGCTCCGGGTCGGAGGGAAACGGTCCTGGAGGAGCTGAGGGGCAAAGAAGAAGGTGAGGATGAAGAGAGCCTGCAGCGCTGCTCCTCTGCTGCACTGGTGGTCCATTCCCCAAAGGACAGGCTGTGAGGAATTCAGCACCTCTGTGGCGGGGAGGAAGAAAGGCGTGTCTGAGCTGAGAGCTCACGGTTCTCTGAAAATCACCAAAGTTCTCATGACCGCACGGGTCTAAACCTCTACAAGTCCGACAGAGTTGTTGCAGCAGCTTTGTTAGCTGGTTCAGATTCCCAGCCGCACCAGCACAGACCAAAGGACAAAACTTAGGCTGCTTCACACCAGCATAGTCTGGGGGTCTCGGTTCGACTGGGCGGGCAGGACTGAGAGTTTTCACACCTTCGTTTGGTTTGGTTTGCAGTCACACTGCGGCGGACCAAACTGCCTGGACAGCGTCCTGCAGTTACAACAGCTGCTCATTAGGGGCGCTGTAGCTGAAACCACCACTGACCAGGAAGAAAAATTCTCAGCAGAGAAGAAAAATCGGGCTCATTGATTGGCCAGGATCGAAAACAGAACTCCGTTCCCTTCAGCTAGGTCGTTTGTCCCCCTCAAACGAGACATTTTTTTAACTCTTCTCCTCGCCTTTCTGTTGGTAGAACCATTTGTCAGATTCACACGGTTGTCTTTATTATTTTCTACCCAAAATGTACTACAATAAACGCCACTTCCCCTTCTCAGACTACGTGTTGCTATGGTTACACAAACACTGAGGGGCACTTCCACCCTTTGGTCCGCTGGAAACTCCGTTTGGGTTCACACTGCAAGCAGAGCACACCAGACTTCGTTGGCAAGAGAACCGAGACCCCGTTTTCAGGGGGACCAGACTTGGCTTGTTTGGTGAACACCAGAGTTCCAGCGCATGTTCAGACAGCACCAAACGAACCGAACTGAACTACCCGCGGAATACACTCTTTTGGTCCTGTGGTCCGAACCAAACAGTGGCCGTCTGAATGCACTCTTAGTTAAAATCAGTGTCCTCTTTATCAACAGATCTTGGCCAAGACAGAGAACTAATGAATAAACATCATTAATAAAAATACAACAATTATCTGTTCTTCATTAAACACATTCTAAATTTAGGTTATAGTACCACACAGTCCAGTCCAGTCTGTAAGGACGCATTCACACGGCCACTGTTTGGTCCGGACTAAAGGACCAAAGAGTGTGTTCCGTGGATAGTTTGGTTCATTTGGCGCCGTCTGAATGTGCCTGGAACTCTGGTGCAGCACCAAACAAGCAAAGTCAGGTCCCTCTGAAAACGGGGGGTCTGGGTTCGCTTGTGAACGCAGTCTGGTGCGCTTCGCTTGCTGTGTGAATGCAAACGGAGTATCCAGTGGACCAAAGGGAAGCCGTGCCCCTCGGTGTTTGTGTAACCACAGCAACACACAGTGAGGGGAGAAAGTGGCGTTCACTGTCAAGGTGCCTTCACATCAAAAGCAAACGGACAAATTTTTCACGCAGCACGATTACTTTATAACTCAATGTAAATACACGAAAAGATATTAATTCACCATCTGGGTGAGATGCAGACATGCGAAGTTGGCACCTGTAAAAGTTGAAAACCTTCTTCTTCTTTTAGATTTGATTGGCAGTTGGCAACCAGCTTAAAGCTGCATTACCACCACGTACTTCACTCTGTGTCATCACTGTATCGGTGAAACCTGATGTGTGTTTCACGTCCGTGGCAGGAATCTGTGGGTAAACAAATCCAACATCCTGATTCAGATGAAGTCAAATTCAAATTTGATCCTTCTGCCCCATTTTGGGTAGAAAATAACAAGACAACCGCGCAGATCCAAGAAATACTTTTACCGGAGAAAACCGAGGAGAAAAGGTAAAAAACAAAATGTCTCTTGGACTTGGAGTAGTGAGCAGACGCAGGCTCTGATAGACATTTGGTCTGAGGACCACATTTCTCAGCTGCTTGTGGCTACACACAAGAATACCGATGTTTTTAGAACATTTAGCGACATGATGGCGGCACGGAGGTTTATACGGACAGCGGAGCTCTTTATTTTTATCAGTTTGTGGCTGACAAACAACTCGGCTGAAGGGAACGGTGCTATGCTGAGAACTGTTCTCTTGCCGAGAATTGCATTCCATCGTGGAATAAACATAATTTAAAGGTAATTTACAAGAGGTGATAACAGTTTTTACTTCTAAAAATGTATAATGGTAACAAGCCTGGCTGTAGTGTTATATTTTTTAGTTTTGGTGGGTGGGAAGCAATTCTTGGCAAGCAAGCAATTCTCGGCATAACACTGGATTTCCCTTTTCAGTCCTGGCCAATCGATGAGCCGGATTTCTCTTCTTCGCCGAGAATTTTTCTTCCTGGTCAGTGGTGGCTTTGGCTACAGCGCCACAAACGAGCAGCTGTTGTAACTGTGTGATGTTGTCCAAGCAGTTTGGTCCGCTTGAGTGAAGTGCTGTGTGAATGCAAACCAAACAAAGGTGTGGAAGTTCTCACCATTCCCCGCCGAGTCGAACCGAGACCCCGGACTATCCTGGTGTGAATGCAGCCTAAAAGGCCTCCGGGTTTTCCTTGTACCAAGAGAGAAGGATCGTTTTTCAATTTGCAGCAGTCCAAATCAGAATCTGCTCCACTGTTGGAGAAAAGATTGGAGAGAACCACAGTCAGTGCTCAGCCTGGCTCGTTGCTCACACTTTAAAACAGTTCACCCACACTCAGGTTACTACTTTCCTTTATTCAAGGAAGTGCAGGACCATCATGTCTGATGAATATCTCAGTACAGGTTCTAACTCCCACACCCGACCCGAATCCACGATGAGGAGAGGTGATCGTAGAATATAGTGACAAGAGATCGCTGCAGCTCCTGGGGCATCCGACCAGCTTTGCTCCCACATCACAACTGTCTGCGTTTCCCTCATCAGGAGTAGAAAGACCCACTGTAGGGCGAGGTCACGATTAATCATCTCTGGCCGGTATGTCACTTAAGTGCTGTTCCCTTTGTACAGTTAACGGGTCCACAGTGGAAAAACCAACAGTTCAATACTGTATGTCCATCACAGACACAACAAAATATTCAAAAGTCAAGTAGGAGCATCATTGCAAAATAAAATGTCATATCACCCATCCATCATAACTAGTGCATAACCGTGCATGCCCGTAGAAACCAAGTATAAGCAAGTGTTTCTGCATGCCCGTAGAAGGTTACTGTTACCATGGCAACAGTAACCATGGTGATGCCTGCCTTTGATCTTTGACATGGTACCCGTGCATGCTCGTAGAAACCAAGTATAAGCAAGCACTTGTGAAACCTGCCTTTGATCTTTGATGTCACCACTCGTTCAGTGATGCCTGCCTTTGATCTTTGGTGCTTGCCTTTGATCTTTGATGATGTCATAGTGAGTACTATGATCATGACACACATGCACAGACACAGCGATTCCTTGAATTAATAGATAGACTAGTGCATACCTGTGCATGCCCGTACAAACCAAGTATAAGCAAGTATTTCTGCATGCCCGTAGAAAGCAGGTGTAAGCAAGCATTTCTGCATTCCTGCCTTTGACCTTTGACATGGGTACCATGGACCATGGTGAAACCTGCCTTTGATCTTTGATGTCATCACTCGTTCAGTAACGCCTGCCTTTGGTCTTTGATGATGTCATAGCAAGTCCTATGATTTTTTAGCGTGTCCTATAATCGTGACATTGTGACAGAGATTTCTTGAATTATATATAGACTCTATATATAATATAACTCTATATATGTGATGATGAGTGATGCCTGCCTTTGATGATGTCATAGCAAGTCCTATGATCTTTGATGATTTCATAGCGAGTCCTATGCCTGCATTTGATCTTTGATGATGTCATAGCGAGTCCTATGATCTTTGTTGATGTCATCATATAGACACCATAGGGCCTATGCCATCAGCCTATGGCATAGGCTGATGGCATTGTGAGTCCTATGATACCCGCATTTGCTCTTTGATGATGTCATAGCAAGTCCTATGATCTTAGATGATGGCATCACGAGTCCTTTGATCGTGAGTGATGCCTGCCTTTGATCTTTGATGTCGTATCATGTAGACATCTTAGGAACATCACAGGCGGTCCTATGATCTTTTAGCGAGTCTTATGACCGTGACAGACAGACAAAGACTATAGGACTCGCTATGGTGTCTGTTGCTGTGTTCGAAATGCTCACTCCTTCCCCAGATAGTGTACTATATAGTGAGTCAGCCATCTTGTAGTACTGTTCGAACTCTTAACTGAAAATTTAATTCACTATATAGCACACTCAAAATATCCCACAATGCAGTTTGAAAAGTAGTGTACAATGGATGGTCACTACATTAGCCAATATATCCCATAATGCAATGCGCAGCCAACGGAGCAGTGAGAGGAGAGCTTCACATCATAACATAAACTACCTTAAGGAATTTATATTTATTAGTTTAGCAAAAATGATTTAATACATACTAGTACATACCCATGCATGCCCGTAGAAACCAAGTATAAGCAAGCATTTCTGCATCCCTGTAGAAAGCAGGTGTCATAGCAAGTCCTATGATCTTTGATGATTTCATAGCGAGTCCTATGATGCCTGCATTTGATCTTTGATGATGCCATAGCGAGTCCTGTGATCATGAGTGATTCCTATTAGACGTCATGTAAAGATCATAGACATCATGTAGAGGTCATAGGAACATCATAGGCAATCCTATGATCTTTTAGCGAGTCCTATAATCGTGACACAGAGATTTCTTTACATAGTGACAGTTCATACCCATCCATGCCCGTAGAAACCAAGTATAAGCATTTCTGCATGCCTGTAGAAAGAAGGTGTAAGCAAGTACATCACCATTCGTTCAGCAATGCCTGCCTTTGATCTTTAATGATGCCATAGCGAGTCCTATGATCGTGACTGATGCCTGCCTTTGATCTTTGAAGATGTCATAGCGAGGCCTATGATCTTGGATGATGTCATCATATAGACACCATAGGCTGATGGCATTGTGAGTCCTATGATGCCTGCCTTTGATCTTTGATGTCATATCATGTAGACATCTTAGGAACATCACAGGCGGTCCTATGATCTTTTAGCGAGTCTTGTGATCGTGACAGACAGACAAAGACTATAGGACTCGCTATATATATGGTGTCTGTTGCTGTGTTCGAAATGCTCACTCCTTCCCCAGATAGTGTACTATATATAGTGAATCAGCCATCTTGTAGTACTGTTCGAACTCTTAACTGAAAATTTAATTCACTATATAGTACACTCAAAATATCCCACAATGCATTTTGAAAAGCAGTGTACAACGGATGGTCACTACATTAGCCAATATATCCCATAATGCAATGCGCAGCCAACGGAGCAGTGAGAGGAGAGCTTCACATCACAACATAAACTACCTTAAGGAATTTATATTTATTAGTTTAGCAAAAATGATTTAATACATACTAGTACATACCCGTGCATGCCCGTAGAAACCAAGTATAAGTAAGTATTTCTGCATCCCTGTAGAAAGCAGGTGTAAGCAAGCATGCCAGCACTCATTCAGTGACGCTTGCCTTTGATCTGTGATTGTGTCATAGCGAGTCCTATGATCTTTGATGATGTCGAAGCGAGTCCTATGACCGTGAGTGATGACTGCCTTTGATCTTTGATGATGTCATTGTGAGACCTATGATCTTTGATGACGTCATAGCGACTCCTATGATGCCTGCCTTTGATCTTTGATGATGTCATAGCAAGTCCTATGATCGTGAGTGATGCTGTAAAAGGACAGATAATTTTTTCGCACATAAAGAGTCGTGATACATAGGAACATCAAAGGACATCATGCAGACATAGGAACATCATAGGTGGTCCTATGATCTTTCAGCGAGTCTTATGATCATGACACAATGACAGACACACTGACACACACACTGAGATTTCTTGAATTATACACAGAGTAATGTACTTCAAATTACATGCAGGTATTCATTTTTTTTTTTAAACACCGTTAGTCTGTTAGGTTATACTGTCTCACGTGATGACGTCATTAACCGTGCCGCGAAAACAAGCCAGTAGTCACCAAGTCTTCCCTTGTAGATTTTAGTGTCTGTATGGTTTTTAAAGCTGCAAGTGAATCTGTGCACACCACCGCCTGGTCCGGTCTGACCTCCTCCACCCACTGCAAACCAATAATTATTTCAATTCGATTCAATTCAGCTGTATTTATACAGCGCTACATCACAACAGAAGTCATCTCATAGCACCACAAAATGCAGAGAAAACCCCACAATCTCAGAAAGACCCAGCAATCAGACAATCCCCTGTGAGCAAGCACTTAGCGACCGTGGAGAGGAAAAACTCCCATTTAACAGGAAGAAACCTCTAGCAGAACCAGGCTCAGGGAGGGGCAGTCATCTGCTGCAACTGGCTGGGGGTGAGGGGATAGAGAGGATGAAGAGGACAGACATAAAGAACATAACAGAGAGAAGCCAAGTACATTATTGGAGGTCAACCAGCAGTATGGATCTAATAACAGCAGAATAAAAGCGGGGTTAAGAGACACAAAATCCCTCCTTAATCGTAAGCTATATTAAAAAAGAAGGATTTTACCCTGTTCTTAAAAACAGAGACCGAGTCTGACTCCCAGACCCAGAGTGGTAACTGATTCCAGAGAGAAGGAGCTTGGTAGCAGAAGGCTCTGCCTCCCAATGTACTTTTGGAGATTCTGGGTATTACAAGTAATCCAGCATTTTGGGAGCATAGTGCTCTATTAGGATGGTAAGGTAATATCAGATCGTTTATATATAAGGGGGCTTGATTATTAAGAGCTTTGAAAGTGAGAAGAAGGATTTTAAACTTAATTCTAAACTCTGTGGGAAGCCAGTGAAGGGAGGACAGAACCGGGGAGATATGATCTCTTTTTCTAGAACCAGTTAAAACTCTTGCAGCAGCATTTTGAATCAACTGAAGATTTTTTAAGGATATTTTAGGACAATCTGATAATAGCGAGTTACAATAATCCAGTCGAGAGCTGGCAAAGGCGTGGATCAGTTTCTCAGCATCATTCAGAGACAAGATGCTCCTAATCTTGGCAATATTGTGCAGATGATAAAAGGCAGTCTTAGAAACAAATTTAATATGTGAATTAAAGGACAGAACTTGATCAAAAATAACTCAAAGGTTCCTCACAGAACTATTCAGAGTAAGAGTGGTGGCATCTAAATTTTGATTTGGAAAGGAATTTCTAAGATGTTTTGGGCCAACAAGAATGACTTCAGTCTTATCTGAGTTTAATAGCAGAAAATTACAAGTCATTCAGGCTTTGATGTCCTTAAGACAGGCATCTAACTTGGCTAATTGATTACAATCATCGGGCTTCATTGACAGGTATAGTTGTGTGTCGTCTGTGTAACAGTGAAAATGTATACAGGGGTTTCTAATGATATTGCCTAACGGAAGCATATATAAACTAAAAAGAGTAGGGCCCAACACAGATCCCTGTAGAACTCCGTGACTGAGCTTAGAGTTGGAAGAAAATTCATCATTGATGTGAACAAACTGAAATCTATCGGACAAATAAGATCTAAACCACTGCGACAGAGTTCCATTTAGTCCAACATAGTGTTCTAATCTATCAAGTAGAATGGCATGATCGATAGTGTTAAAGGCTGCACTAAGATCTAAAAGGAAAAGAACAGAGACAAGTCCATTATCAGATGCAATCAGGAGGTCATTAGTGACCTTCACTAAGGCAGTTTCAGTGCTGTGATGAACGCTGAACCCAGATTGAAACTCCTCAAACAAACCAACTCCCCGCAAGAGGTCAAACAATTGTGCAGCAACAACTGTTTCCAAGATTTTTGAAATGAAAGGCAGATTAGAGATTGGTCGATAGCCAAAACTCCTGGATCGAGCGTCTGTTTTTTGAGTAAAGGTTTAATTACAGCAATTTTAAAAGCCAGTGGTACATAACCCAGAGTTAAAGAAGAATTAATTATAAGAATAATATGGCTACCAATAATTGGGAAGACAATTTTAAATAACCTGGTAGGAATAGGGTCCAAAAGGCAAGATGAAGGCTTAGATGAGGAGATTATTTTAATCCAACTCTAAGAGGTCGATTGGAATAAACTTGTCTAAACAGATATCAATTGAGGGAGTTGTAGTAGTACTTGAGTAGTACTTGAGTTTACGGTAGGAAGAATCTGACTGATTTTATCTCTAATAGATAAAATTTTATGATTGAAAAAGTTCAGAAAGTCCTGACTAGAAAGCTCAGGGTGGATGCGAGGATTGACCAAGTCCTGGCTCTTTGTCAGCCTGGCTATAGTGTTGAAAAGAAACCTGGGGTTATTCTTATTCACTTCTATTAATGCAGAATAATAACTTATTGCCACCATCTCTGCTGTAAACAGGGATGTATTGTTGGAGAGTCTTTTTGAGATGGTCACTTTAAACTCTGGAATGTATACTCCCAATTCCAACAGAGCCCTCATTGTTCTTTGAACCATCAGTATAGAGCTATAAAGAATCAGAATCAGAATCAGCTTTATTGGCCAAGTATGCACAAACACATACAAGGAATTTGACTTTGGCTAAAAACTTGCTCTCGTTGTTCAGGTGAAGGATTTAAATAAGGATTCAATGACAACCACAGTATGTACAGTAAATTACAGTCTGTCACGTTTCTATAAAAGGATGCAAATATATACAGGAATATATGCAGTTATTTACTCGGACTAACCACACTTTGCAGAAATATATGAAAAATATACAATCACACAGTATTTCAATGTGGACTCAGATTCAGTGATATAATGTGAATGAAGTAAAAAGCAGTGTGAGAGTTATGTGCAATGTAATAATGGATGAAAAGTCATGAGTACAGCAACAGGTAGGACTAGGTGAATGTTAGGAGTTCATCAGAGTGATGGCTTGAGGAAAGAAACTGTTCCTGTGACGGGTGGTTTTGACCTTCAGTGATCTGTAACGACGACCAGAAGATAGAAGTTCAAACAGTTTTGTGGCCGGGGTGTGATGGGTCAGCACAGATGTTTCCCGCCCGTTTCCTGGTTATGGACCGATATAAGTTCTCAATGGAGGGTAGGTCGGTACCAATGATCCTCTCCGCAGACTTAATGATCCGCTGCAGTCTGGTCTTGTCCTGTTTAGTGGCAGATCCAAACCAGACAGTGATGGAAAAGCAGAGGACAGATTGGATGATGGCGGTGTAGAAGACAACCAGCAGCTCCTGAGGCAAATCAAACTTCTTGAGCTGACGCAGAAAAAACAACCTCTGCTGGGCCTTTTTCCGGACAGTGTCAATATGGGAGGACCACTTCAGGTTCCGGGAGATTGTGGTACCCAGAAACTTGAAGGAGTCCACAGTGGACACTGTGCTGTTGAGGATGGTGAGTGGGGGAATGAAGGGGGGTGTCGCCTGGAAATCCACAGTCATCTCCACCGTTTTGGCTGGGTTAAGTTCAAGATGGTTCTGGCTGCACCAGAGGATCAGCTGCTCCACCTCCCGCCTGTATGCAGGACTCATCATCATCCCGGATCAAACCGATGACTGTGGTGTCGGTCCGCAAACTTCAGGAGCTTCACCGAAGGGTCCTCTGAGGTGCAGTCGTTGGAGTAGAGGGAGAAGAGCAGTGGGAAAGGACACATCCTTGGGGGGCGCCAGTACTAATTTTTCGGGAGCTGGATGTAAATCTACCTAGCTTCACCTGTTGCCACCTGTCAGTCAGAAAGCTGGAGATCCACTGGCAGGTGGAGGGGGGCACCTTGAGCTGGAGGAGTTTCTGATGAAGAATGCCTGGGATGATGGTGTTGAACGCTGAGCTGAAGTCGACAAACAGGATCCTGGCGTACGTCCCTGGGGAGTCGAGGTGTTGCAGGATGTAATGTAGTCCCATATTCACTGCATCATCCACTGACCTGTTTGACCGGTAGGCAAACTGCAGTGGGTCCATCAGGGGGCCTGTGATGACCTTCAGGTGGTTCAGCACCAATCTCTCCAAGGATTTCATGACCACAGAGGTCAGGGCAACAGGTCTGTAGTCGTTTAATCCTGTAATAGAGGGTTTCTTGGGAACTGGAATGATGATGGAGCGTTTGAAGCAGGAAGGCACTTCACGCAGCTCCAGTGATCTGTTAAAGATCCGGGTGAAGATGGGGGCCAACTCGTTGGAGCAGACTCTCAGGCAGGACGGAGACACACCATCAGGTCCTGCAGCCTTCTTGATCTTTTGTCTCTGAAAGACCCGGCGCACCTCCTCTTCACAGATCATTAGTGCTGGTGGGAGGTCAGAGTGGAGGAGGGGTGGAGTTCCTGGGGCTGCAGATAATCCTTTTGTGTGGGTGGGAGGTGAGAACTGTAGGTTCTTTTCAAACCTGCAGTAAAAGCTGTTTAGGTCATTAGCCAGCTGGGAGGTTTTCCGCAGGGTGGGGGATGGTCTCCTGTAGTTGGTGATATTCCGTAGGCCTCTCCAGGACAGAAGCAGAGTTGTTAGCTGAGAAGTTTTTTTGTAACTTCACACTGTAGCTCCTCTTAGCAAGCCTGGTCTCCTTCGTCAGCATGTTTCTGGCCCGCTTGTACAGAGTCCAGTCACCAGTCCTGTAGGCCTCCTCCTTGGTCTGACGTAGCTGCTTCAGTTTAGGAATGAACCAGGGTTTATTGTTGTTGTATATGCAGAAGGTCTTGGTCTGCACACACATGTCCTCGCAGAAACAGGTGTATGACGTCACAGTGTCAGTGAGTTCATTTAAGTTAATGGCTGCAGCTTCAAAAACACTCCAATCTGTGCAGTCAAAGCAGGCTTGTAACTTCAGCTTTGATTCCTCAGTCCATTTCTTCACAGTAGTAGTTATAGTAATTATTTGTGAGATAAATGCTTGTTTTAACACCAACTTCACTCATATGATAAGATAAGATAAGATAAGCCTTTATTAGTCCTACAATGGGGAAATTCCAGGATTGCAACAGCACAAGGATAGCAACACTCAGAGCAATAATTAAGAAGATACGGAAAATATAAATAAGAGCAGTGGATATACATACAGTACATACACATAAATATATATACAAAGTGCGGAGCATTGTAGCAAGATGGAATAAACAGCATAACCGTCTACTTAGTTATCCTACATAGTATGAATATGTACCCATACAGTGGGGAAAAAAAGTATTTAGTCAGCCACCAATTGTGCAAGTTCTCCCACTTAAAAGATGAGAGAGGTCTCCAATTTTCATCATAGGTATACCTCAACTATGAGAGACAAAATGAGAAGAAAAAAAATCCAGAAAATCACATTGAAGGATTTTTAATGAATTAATTTGTAAATTCCTTGGTAAAATAAGTATTTGGTCACCTACAAACAAGCAAGATTTCTGGCTCTCACAGACCTGTAACTTCTTCTTTAAGAGGCTCCTCTGTCCTCCACTCGTTACCTGTATTAATGACACCTGTTTGAACTCCTTATCAGTATAAAAGACACCTGTCCACAACCTCAAACAGGCAGACTCTAAACTCCACTATGGCCAAGACCAAAGAGCTGTCAAAGGACACCAGAAACAAAATTGTAGACCTGCACCAGGCTGGGAAGACTGATTCTACAATAGGTAAGCAGCTTGGTGTGAAGAAATCAGCTGTGGGAGCAATTATTAGAAAATGGAAGACATACAAGACCACAGATAATCTCCCTCGATCTGGGGCTCCACGCAAGATCTCACCCTGTGAGGTCAAAATGATCACGAGAACGGTGAGCAAAAATCCCAGAACCACACGGGGGGACCTAGTGAATGACCTGCAGAGAGCTGGGACCAAAGTAACAAAGGCTACATCAGTAACACACTATGCCGCCAGGGACTCAAATCCTGCAGTTCCAGACGTGTCCCCCTGCTTAAGCCAGTACATGTCCAGGCCAGTCTGAAGTTTGCTAGAGAGCATTTGGATGATCCAGAAGAGGATTGGGAGAATGTCATATGGTCAGATGAAACCAAAATAGAACTTTATTGTAAAAACTCAACTTGTCGTGTTTGGAGGAGAAAGAACACCATACCTACTGTGAAGCATGGGGGGTGGAAACATCATACTTTGGGGCTGTTTTTCTGCAAAGGGACCAGGACGACTGATCCGTGTAAAGGAAAGAATGAATGGGGCCATGTATCGTGAGATTTTGAGTGAAACCTCCTTCTATCAGCAAGGGCATTGAAGATGAAACGTGGCTGGGTCTTTCAGCATGACAATGATCCCAAAACACACTCGCCCGGGAATGAAAGAGTGGCTTCGTAAGAAGCATTTCAAGGTCCTGGAATGGCCTAGCCAGTCTCCAGATCTCAACTCCATAGAAAATCTTTGGAGGGAGTTGAAAGTCCGTGTTGCCCAGCGACAGCCCCAAAACATCACTGCTCTAGAGGAGATCTGCATGGAGAATGGGCCAAAATACCAGCAACAGTGTGTGAAAACCTGTGAAGACTTACAGAAAACGTTTGACCTCTGTCATTGCCAACAAAGGGTATATAACAAAGTATTGAGATGAACTTTTGTTATTGACCAAATACTTATTTTACCGAGGAATTTACCAATTAATTCATTAAAAATCAGACAATGTGATTTTCTGGATTTTTTTTTTTTCTTATTTTGTCTCTCATAGTTGAGGTATACCTATGATGAAAATTGGAGACCTCTCTCATCTTTTAAGTGGGAGAACTTGCACAATCGGTGGCTGACTAAATACTTTTTTCCCCACTGTACATATTGCCACCCTCCGTAGCGACTGATATTGTCCCAGTTGTATACTGTATATGCCAATCCTTTTTCCTCATTAGCAGACTAATGTCTACTTTTCCTAGAAACAGCTAAGGGGGAACATTACTCACTGGACTGATGTTAGCTATATCAGTAGTGTCTAGTCCATACATTATGGCTTTTCTTTCAGTTGTCCACTCAAACTCGTGTCCCTGGAAGCTAGAATATCCCCATCAGTCTTGTAGTGTTATTTTTGAAATATTCACTTCCTCACTTCCTTTCAGCTTGACCCAGTATGATAATGCGAGTTTATCTCTTCTCAAATGCCATCGGAACTGCCTCCAGATCAATGCGAGGAAAACTAAGGAGCTGGTGGTGGACTGCTGCAGGCAAGGACAACCCCTCACAGCACCAGTAAATATAAAGGGAACTGACATCGAGATGGTGACATCCTACAAGTACCTGGGTGTCCATCTGAACAATAAACTAGACTGGTCACACAATACTGACGCACTCTACAAGAAGGGACAGTGCAGGCTGTTCCTACTGAGGAGACTCAGGTCTTTTGGTGTACAAGGGGCGATGCTGAAGACATTCTATGACACAGTGGTGGCATCAGCCATCACTTTTGGAGTGGTCTGCTGGGGCAGTGGCGTTACAGCAGCTGATAGGAAGAGACTGAACAAACTGATCAAGAAAGCTAGCTCTGTCCTGGGGCAACGCCTTGACCCAGTGGAGGAGATGGGAGAGAGAAGGATGGTGACTAAACTGTCATCTCTGCTGGAGTCCGAGTTCCACCCTATGCAGGACATACTGAACGCACTGAGGAGCTCATTTAGCAGCAGACTACATCATCCTAGGTGCACAACCGAGAGGTTTCGCAGGTCCTTCCTACCTACGGCTGTCAGACTGTATAACCTAAGCAGGGCTGCTCACAGAGATAGCAAAAAAACGTGACAACCTAATAGTATTGAATGCAAAAGACACAATAGACTTACACAATGGTCCCCTCCGGTATACAACTAGGAACATACCGGTCGCTACGGAGGGTGAGAATATGTATGGGTACATAATCATACCATGTAGGATAACTAAGTAGACGGTTATGCTGTTCATTCCATCTAGCTACAATGCTCCGCACTGTGTGTGTTTATATATTTATATATTTATTCCATCTAGCTACAATGCTCCGCACTGTGTGTTTATATATTTATATGTACATATGTATACTCGCTGCTCTTGTTTTTTCTTGTCTTCTGATTGTTGCTGTGAGAGTTGCTATCCCTGTGCTGTTGCAATCCTGGAATTTCCCCATTGTGGGACTAATAAAGGCTTATCTTATCTTATCTTAAATCCACTGGCATTTCTCCTGCTTCTATTAAAACTGCATTGTTTGGTGTTGTTTTGACGGCTTCAATGCACAGGTGAAGTGCTGTATACTGCATTCTATTTTTTCCAGAGTCGTCTTTGCTGCTGCTCCATAAATCATGCATCCATAGTCTGTTGTTGATCACATTAGTGCTCTGTAAATGTTAATTAATGCCTGTTTATCTGCACCCCATTTGTGTCCAGCTACAGCTTTTATGAGATTAATGACTTTTTTGCACTTTGTCTCCAGATTTTCAACATGAACTCTCCATGTGTAGGCACTATCAAACCACAATCCTGGATATTTGAACTCACTGACTTTCTCTATTGGTTGATTATATAATGTTAATGGTTCTGTACCAGTTCTGCGTTTTTTGTTTTTTGTGAAAATCATATAGCAGGTTTTACTGTTTGAAAATTTAAATCCCCACTCATATGACCGCTTTTCCACTTTCTCCATTGCATTCCTGATGTTTTTGAACACAAATTTCTCATTTCTTCCCCTCGTCCATGTGGCTCCATCATCTGCATATAGTGCTGTTTTGATGGATCCCTCATAGTCCTCAAACATGTCATTAATCATTATATTGAATAAAACTGGGCTTATCACACTCCCCTGAGGAACACCATTTTCTATGTCAAAGTCATTAGAAACGTCTGATCCTACTTTCACCCTGATTGTCCTGTGTGCTAAAAAATCCATTATCCAATCATACATCCTCTCACCAATGCCCATTTTATTCAATTTGATAAGAAGTCCGTCCCTCCATAGTGAGTCATAAGCCTTTTCAGTATCCAGATAAAATATAACCATTACTTCTTTCATTTTGAGAGTCTTTTCAATATCATTACTTACCCTAACTAGTGCATCCACTGTGGATCTCCCTCTTCTAAAACCATTCTGATAGTTGTTTATTAATTGTCTTTGTTCTAGTACATATGAGAGTCTGTAAACTAACACCTTCTCCATCCATTTCCCTAAGTGTGACGTTAATGCTATTGGCCTGGATGTTGCCATCCAGTTGCCTGGATGAGCTGGATCTTTCCCTGCTTATTAAATGGTAAAATTACAGCCTTTTTCCACCCACTTGGGACAACCCCCTCCTTCCATATTCTGTTAGACAATTTCAGCACCAGTTGCATTGATTGCATAGGCAACTGGCGGAACATAGCATAGCTTAACTGATCGTATCCTGGAGCTGTGTATCCACTATCTTGCAAAACTCTCTTAAGCTCTGACTTTTTGAGCTCGAGGTCTAACGCAGTCATATCTTCTTTCACTTCATTTTTTAAGTTTGCATTTTCTCTGAGTTTATACTCCCTTTGCTGTCTTTGACTCTCACCAAGATGTTCTCCTCTATGTACTGCTGCAAATGCTCTACCTAGGACTTCTGCCTTTTCTTTGTCTGATACAGCCATCTTGTCCCCATCCACTCGAGCTGGGACTTAACTGATACCCTTTTCCCGCTAATTTTTTAAACATACCCCAGACATCACCTAGCTCTGCTTTCCTGCCAAGGGTGGGACAAAATTCTCTCCATGTTGACCTTTTCCTGTTTTTAATAATCCTTCGAGCTACTGCCCTTTTCTTTTTATAATCTATTAAATTTTCACTGTTCATATTCTTCCTCAGCTCTCTGAATGCCTTGTTTCGCTCCTTTACTACAATACTACATTCCCCATTCCACCAGGGTACACCTTCTTCCTACCCTTTGTTGTTTTCTTAGGTATATTTGCTATTGCAGCATTCAGAATATGATTGGTTACCTGACTTGAACACTCTTCTATGCCACCTTCTAATGTTACCAAATGGCATGATTGTACACAGTATTGCCTAAATTTTCCCCAATCTGCCTTGTCAAAACACCATCTTGTAAAACATCTTCCCTCTTGTATACATACTTCAGTTTTAATGACTGTAAGTGTTGGGAAGTGATCACTTTCCGTAGTTGTACTGTTCATAACCATCCATTCACAGGCGCTCACTGAAGAATCAGATACCAGAGTCAGGCCAATACATGATGATGTGCTCCTATGCACATCCACCCTGGTACTTTCACCACTGTTGAGACAAATTTAACGATCTTTCATCTAATATTTCTTCCACAACATTTCCATTGTTATCTGTATGTGTGTTTCCCCACAAGCTATTGTGGGCATTAAAGTCTCCACACCATACCTCTTTCATATGCCCTTCCCCTGCCATAACACTGAAAATATCAGCTGTTAACTTCCTACATGGGTTGTAATAATTAATCAGCTTAATATTTTCTTGTCCATTTGGTCTACATATTTCAGTAATATTACACTTCATATCCTCAGGGGAGGGAATCACCCTATATGCCAGGCAATCTTTAATGAAAGTGCCACATCCTCCTCCATTTACACTGTTAATTCTATCCTGTCTGATTGAACTATATCATGGAATAACAAAATCTAAGTGAGGTTGAAACCATGTCTCCTGTACACACACTACCTCTGGAACAACTTGTAATTCGTAAAGATACTTCTTGAGTTCTTGTCTGTTTGCTATAAGACTCCTCGCATTCCACTGTAGTATGTGTAGTACCATAATTCTGATATTGTTTCAACATGTGCACTCGGAGTTGGACTCAAGTCACTGGACAAGGCGGATGCGCAAGAGGACAGCTCCTGAAAATCTAGAAGAAATGGATATAATTCAACTAGGAGGAATGGAGGTGGGAAGCAGGGAAGAGAAAGTTTGTAGCACGGTGGAGTCTAAAAGAAACAAACGTAGACGTCAAGAAACTCAATCAAGACCGTTATTAAGTGCTGAGGAATCAGAGGATGAATGATCCCGGAATGAACAGAAGGAGTGGAAAGTAATCATTAAACTTACTCAGGAAGGGGCATCATTTCGTGAGTGGAACCCAATTAAGCTTACAAATGCAAGCAATGGGTTACTTGGAGAAGTTTTAAATGCAAGGGTTCTTCGTAGTGGTTCGTTGCTGGTTGCATGTAAAGATAGTGTTCAACAAGGTAAAGCAATCAGTCAGTAAGATGGAGGGGAAAATGTGCAGTGTTCAGCATTGAAAGGAAATAACGCAATGAGAGGAGTGATATCGGGCATTTCAACAGCTGTCTTAACTGATGAAATAATGAGGAACTTAACTGGAGCAAAAGTGACAGAGGTACGGAGATCGAATGCTAATAGAAATGGCGAAAAATGTGATAGTCTGTCGGTAATGTTAAAATTTGATGATGCAAGACTGCCAAGTAAGGTGTATATTGGCAACATGAGCTATGAAGTCAGACTTTACGTTCCTCCTCCACTCAGGTGTTTCAAATGCCAAAAGGTTGGTCATGTAGCAGCAATATGCAAAGGTAAACAACGACAGATGCTCCAGTTAACATGAATATGGCAAGTGTGAAAGCGGAGCCAAATTAAAGTGCAGTAACTGCGGTGGAGAACATAGCGCTGCATTTCAAGGTTGTGAAGCCAGCAAAAGAGCAGCAGAAATTCAGCAGGTAAAAGTCTCCCAGGGATTAACATATGCAGAAGCTGTGAAAAAGGTGCCAGCTAAAAAAGTGGGAGTGGACTCAATCAGGGAAAGTGTTCAGACTTGCAGTGCATGCAGCAGAATTAAGGAAGATACTCTGGTTTTGAAGGAAAATAATTTTGTCTTATTTGTAGTAGATGTGATAAATTGCACTGCGCAGACTTCCAAGAAAACAGAAAAAATCAAAATAATTGTGAAAGCAGCAGAAAAATATCTTGGCATTAAGGGGCTACAGTGGGAAGCAGTTGAGGACTTGTTAAGTGGAGGATCTTTAAGCTCACAGACATCATGGGGTAGTGGGTCAACCGCCAATCAAGTCTAAAGAAGAAGAAGAATGAGATGGAATGCAGATACAGACTACAGCTAGAAGAAGAATAATGAGATGAGACACAGATATGAAATTAAAGAAGGTCACAAAGCTATGAGGAAAATGTCACAAAGCTATAAGAAAAACGTCACAAAGCTATGAGGAGTTACTGTATGAGGAAAAAGAGACAGACAGATTTATGGAGTGTATGGACGCAGATACGAGATTAAAGAACGTCACAAAGCTATGAGCAAAAACAGACACACAGACAGTGATGATAATCAAGTCAGTGTGTAATGCATCTGTAGGCTGATGCCAACTGCCAACCAAATCTAAAAGAACATGTGTCAGTCATGCTTCTTCTTCTCTTGGTTACTGGCGGATAGCAAACAACTGAAAGGTGCATACCGCCACCTACTGTACAAGAGTGTGTAACATTATGTGTAACATTATGTCATCTGAGCCCGACCCCTAAATTATATGACTTAATCCTGTGTTATTTAAAAAGTGAAAAGAGCCCTTCTCGTGATTCTTGATTGCCTCTCCATCTCCATTGCATTTGATCACTCTATGGTGTCTATATGACATCATGTAGACACCATGTAGACATCATAGGAACATCAGTACTATGGTCTATATGACGTCATATAGACATCATGTAGACATCATAGGCTATCCTATGATCTTTTCGCAAGTCCTATGGTCTGTATGACATCATATATGTGACGACATATACTGTATATAGACTGTTATGCTGTCTATTCCATCTAGCTGCAATGCTCCGCACTGTATATATATTTATGTGACATATGTGTATATTCTCTGCTCTTCTAAATTATTAAAATCAATTAAATTAATTAAAAAAATTAAATCACCCTTTATTGTCATTCAACTGTACAACCAATCATGTACAGTAGAACGAGATTGTGCATTACCTATCTACTGTGTTAATCACACCACTCCCAAGTGCAGAATCAGAGGGCCGCTGCCATGCAAGGCGCCGCCCACAGATTTCCCTCCTCCATTCCATTTTTGCTGAGCACCAAGCTGGACGGCAGGAAGTTCCACTTTTATATGGTCTTCGGCATGACCCGGCCGGGATATGAACCCCTGCCTCCCGGGTGTGGGGCGGATGCTCTACCAACTGAGCCACCACTTCGGTATTGCGCTGAGTGTTGCTGTCCCTGTGCTGTTACAATCCTGCAGTTTCCCCATTGTGGGACTAATAAAGGCTGATCTTATATAGACATCATGTAGACATCATAGGAGCAACATAGGACATCATGTAGACATTCAAAGGAAAATCATAGGTGGTCCTATGATCTTTTCACGAGTCCTATGACCATGACACACACATAGACGGACAGAAAGATTGTTGAATTATACTGTATATAGATTGACTTACTAGTGCATACTTGTGCATAACTGTGCATGGCTGTAGACACCAAGTATAAGCATTTCTGCATGCCCATAGAAAGTTGCTGAGTCCTATGACGGGATCTTTGATGTCATAGTGAGTCCTTTGATCGTGAGGGATGCCTGCCTTTGATCTTTGACAGTGTCATAGCGAGTCCTATGATCATGACACACAGATTTCTTGAATTAGAGTGATAATCACTGTATATTTCTGCTGCCCATAGAAAGCAAGTGTAAGCAAGCATCTCTGCATGCCCGTAGAGAGTTACTGTTATAATGGCAACAGTATCCATGGATGATGTGTGATTTTTACATATTCTTAAAAGTGTTGCTTATGGTAACTGTCACAAATTCTGTTCCAATGTGTCCCCTCTACTCCACATCAGGAATTGCCCAAATTTGGTCAAAATCAGGCATAAGAGGGAAAAGGTTGCATCACTGGTGACATGATCTGTAATGTCATTGTGACATCATAGAAACAACATTTCTATGTTGTCACTGTGACATCATAGGAACAACATTCCTTTGAACTCTGCTTGCAGTACTTCCATACACATACATTTCTGAGGAAGAAGTAGGATAGAGTCAAGTATGAGGAGACAAAGAAGAGTGATGTCTGAAGATAGAGTTGAGGTTCGATTGGACACAGCAATGATGATAGAAGGAGTACAGCTCCTGACCAGATTGAGTGATGATATAGAGTGAAGTACGTGGTGGTAATGCACCTGTAAGCTGGTTGCCAACTGCCAGTCAAATCTAAAAGAAGAAGAAGAAGAAGTACTCCACAACCGACAGCCACAGGTATGGGTTGACGACGACACTGTGGACACAGTTCAAGGACGGATAATTTTTTCACACATAAGGAGTTGTTCAGAACTCCTTATAGAAAGCTATAGAGTGATGATAATCAAGCCAGTGGCGGTTATGGACCTGTAAGCTGGTTTCCAACCGCCAATCAAATCTAAAAGAAGAAGAAGTGAGTTGCCACGGCCGAGATATATAGAGTGATGATATAGAGTGAAGTACATAGTGGTAATGCACCTGTGAGCTGGTTGCCAACCACCAATCAGATCTAAAAGAAGAAGAAGACTAAATATATACAGAACATTTTTGGTGATTGCATAGTGTCAAGTGATCTAGTTTGTTTAATTTTATGCAAAAAAAATTTTTTATTAGTTTATTTATTAATAGAATACATTTGAGAAGTAAAGTTTTTTGTTGACATTCGTACACTGATCACCAAAACAGAGGGTTTTCAGCTTTTAAAAGTCAAGATGATTACATCTTCACGCTGCTGGACTTTGGTGAGCAATGAAATGCGTTTGCAAGGAAAATTGTGCGATGCAGTCATCAGAGTCGAGAACATTGAATTTAAATCCACAAGATCATCCTTGTTGACTTAAGCCCATACTTCAGAGCTCTCTTGTTGCGCTTGGCATCGTCAGAACAAAAGGTCTTCAACATACCAGGAATATCTGCTCCCATAATGGAGCTCATCTTGGAATATGCCTACTACTGGGCTTGTGTCTGTGACGGTGGAGAACATGCAGGATCTTCTGCTCACTACAGGTCAGCTTGAAGTCATGGACATTGTGCAGATCTGCTGGAACTTCATAGAAATGAGCTTGCCCCTAAAAACTGCATCAACATCTGCAGTTTACCAACGTAATCTCTTGCTCTGAAATGCGGTACAAGGCCTGTCGTTACATCCCTGACCACTTTTTTTTTGTTTGTTTTTTTTGTTACTTATTTATACCCGTAGGTAGATTTGTTTTTGCAGTCTGGTGACAGTCTGGTGACCAGTCTGGTGACAGTCTGGTGACAAGCCACCAGCTGCCGGTCGCTGCGTGCGCAAGCGCCCCGTATCCCTAACCTGCATGTTTTTGGTGTGTGGGAGGAAACCGGAGAAATCCCGGAGTAAACCCACGCAACAGGGGAGAACATGCAAACTCCACACAGCTCACTGTTGGTCGGGGGCTGGGATTGAACCCACGATCCCCGCGGTCCCCGGCCGAGGGTAAAACTGTGCTGCCACAGTGCGAACCACTGCACCACCGTGCAGCCCACCGAGCACTTTGTAGATGTTGTTTCCTCTGAAGAGTTTCTACAGCTCTCTGTGGAGGAACTTGAAGACATCCTCGGCAGAGATGAACTCTGTGTGAAGGGGGAGAACTCCGTGTATGAGGCAGCGATCAAGTGGATGTTTCCATATGCCTGAAAAGCGAAAGGAACACGCAGTGTGTCTCCTGTCTAAGGTTCGTCTGGGGACTCATGACGGAAAGTTACATCAGGTTTAACATGTTGTCCCAGGATCTCATACTGTATGTAATAATCTTGAGTGCCTGTCATTGTTATGGGAGGCACTCCAACACTGTCTATCTGTAATCCCGTTCAGACAAGCCTCGCCTTCCTAACACCATCCTATTGGCCATCGGTGGCTGTAGTGTGGTCCCAATCCAATTGCATTGAGGCTTACGACTTCCAGGCAAACCACTGGAGGGATGTGACAAACCTTCTCGAGTGTCCCTGTGTCCATCATGGAGCCGTCTTTAACGGTTTTGCCTACCGTGTTGGAGGCGTTGACAGAGTGGAGTATTTCAACAGTGTACACCGATTTACAAAATCAGATCTACAAAAAACTGCTTTGTTCCTGCTGCTGTCTAAAGAGTTGAACAAGTTGTAACAATAACAGCACATAATTTAGGTACCTATTTATTAACTCCATTTTATATTTACTTATTTTTGTAGGATGTTAATTGGGTTCTAAATATTTTATTGGGGTTTTAGACCTTTTGAGTTTTTAACCTCTTGACTAGTTTTTAACTTTTTAATATGACCCTTCTCTCTTACCTCTGGTTTCTCCCCTCATCTCTTTGTCTTTTTATACCCTGATTGATGTAGCCTTGAGTATTTTTTATCATGTTTATAGTCAGCTTCATATGTGCCTGTGTTTGTGTCTATGTTGAATGTAATTGTGGTGTTCTAAATTGGATGTCACCAGACTGCAAAACAAAATCTACCTACGGGTACAAATAAAGGAACCTGAACCTGAACCTGATTTGACCTTGGCACACGTACGTATGTGGGAGGAAGTGGTGCCCATGCACAGCTGCTGTGACATGCGAGCGTGACCGTGCTGAACGGGTTGCATCAATGCCTTGGGGGGCTTTAATGGCCATGTTCGCCTCAAAACTGCAGAATGCTACAGGCCCGAAAGTAACCGGTGGAGTTTATTGCTCCATGCATGAGTGGAGGAGTGATGCTAGTTGCACAACACTCCAACACAGGATTTATATTGTGTGGATTCACTGGGCACCAGTGCCTATGAACGGCAGAGTCTTATAACCCAGAGACCAATGAGTGGACGATGATTGTACAGATGGCCAGTCCGCACAGTGGGCTAGGAGTTGTTGCGTATCAGGATCACGTCTATGCCGTGGTGGCTTTACCGCAACACCCATCTGATCAGCGATGAGCTTACATACCTCCTTACTAAGGTCCTGGCATGATTGCCCAACATGTCAACGCCCCACAGTCCATGTTGGTATTGAGGTGATCAATGATTCCATCTTTGTCGTTGGGGCTTCACCGGCGACACCACCATCTTTGATGTTGAGTTCTACCATGCTGTGATCAATAAGTGGTTTAAAGCTCAGTCAGAGGAATATTTTCTGAAGCGCTGTGAGCTGCGGTGTGTGTCTGGACTCAACAACTTGGAGGAGTACACCATCCCTCGTGGGCGTCATTTGCCACTGTGATTATTGAGAGGATGATAAAGAGGAGTCAGAGGCGTGGGTGCAGACATGTGTACACTACGAAGTTGGATGTGATAGGATTTTGTGACCTATTGAATGACATTTGTCCAGCGAACAATATAATGTAGCAGTCAAGACCAAGATTTTAAAGGTCCCAATTCAAGGAACATCGGACTTTTTAAAAAAAAAAAATCTATCCTTGAAATGTAAAAAATTGTCAAACAAAACGAAGACAAAACACAAATAGTATATTGGATTTACTGCGGGTACTCCGGTTTCCTCCCACATTTCAAAAAACGATCAGCACATGGTGATTCTATGTGAAGAAAAAAAAGATATTTTAAATTTTACTATTATTTGAAAAGCATGTCACAGATTTACAAAATATGGTTAAAATTAAACAACAAAAAAGAAAATTAAAGAAACTAGTGCATACCCGTGCATACCTGTAGAAACCCAAGTATAAACAAGCACTTTCTGCATGCCCAGAGAAAGTTACTGTTACCATGGCAACAGTAACCATAGCGATGCCTTTCTTTGATCTTTGGCGTCACCACTCCTTCAGGATGCCTGCCTTTGATCTTGACCCGTGCATGCTTGTAGAAACAAAGTGTAAGCAAGTATTGTCTGCATGCCCGTACAAAGCAAGTGTAAGCAAGCATTTCTGTATGCGGCCTTTGCTCTTTGACATGGTTACCATGGCAACAAATAACCAAGGTGAACTCTGCCTTTGATCTTTGATGTCGCCACTCGTTCAGTGATGCCTGTCTTTGATCTTTGACGTCACCACTTGTTCAGTGATGCCTGTCTTTGATCTTTGACGTCACCATTGCTCAGTGATGCCTGCCTTTGATCTTTGACATGGTTACCATGGCAACAATAACCAAGGTGAACTCTGCCTTTGATCTTTGACGTCGCCACTCGTTCAGTGATGCCTGTCTTTGATCTTTGACGTCACACTTGTTCAGTGATGCCTGTCTTTGATCTTTGACGTCACCATTTGCTCAGTGATGCCTGCCTTGATCTTTGACATGGTTACCATGGCAACAATAACCAAGGTGAACTCTGCCTTTGATCTTTGACGTCGCCACTCGTTCAGTGATGACTACCTTGATCTTTGACGTCACCACTTGTTCAGTGATGCCTGTCTTTGATCTTTGACGTCACCACTTGTTCAGTGATGCCTGTCTTTGATCTTTGACGTCACCATTTGCTCAGTGATGCCTGCCTTTGATCTTTGACGTCACCACTTGTTCAGTGATGCCTACCTTTGATCTTTGACGTCACCACTTGTTCAGTGATGCCTGCCTTTGATCTTTGATGATGTCATAGCGAATCCTATGATTGGGAGGGATGCCTGCCTTTGGTCTTTGATGTCTATATGATCGGGAGTGATGGCTGCCTTTTGTCACACACAGACACACACAGATTTTCTTGAAAAACTCTATAGCCTTTGATCTTTGACATCACCACTCGTTCAGTGATGCCTGCCTTTGATCTTTGATGATGTCATAGCGAATCCTATGATTGGGAGGGATGCCTGCCTTTGATCTTTGATGTCTATATGATCGTGAGTGATCCCTGCCTTTGATCACACAGACACGCACAAATATTTTCTTGAATCACTACACTATGGTGTCTGTATGACAGCATATAGACATCAATGTAGAGATCATAGACACATCATAGGCGATCCTATGTCTTTTAGCGAGTCCTGTGGTCGGTCTTGAGAAAAAAAGTGTGATTTGAGATTGGCCTATTGTTTGCTAAATAAAACAAGAGGATCTGTTTTGTTTTTTTAAGAATTGGCTTTCAGTTTAGTTTATTCACACATTCACACATTTTTTTTACATTGTTTTGGAGTGTGAATGGGTCATCCCAAATAAGCTATTTAAAGCTTTTAGTAGGGAGCCCAATTCTACAATGAAATAATGACGGAAATCAGGCTGTCTTTGTGTGAAAGAACAAACATATAACAGACATATAGCACATAATCCCAGCATTTGTTTACACTGAAATAGTGGGTGAGTTCAAGATAATAGTCAACTTATTAAATACTATTGAGTGAATCAACATATAAAACAAAATTACAATGGCACAACAACTCATCAGTAAGCAGGTTTATGTAACAAATAGCAGATTAATTATATGATAGGAGTTGCATTTTTAAGTTTTTTTCTTGAAGATGGAGATGGAAGGTGACATTTTTAGATTCTCATCAAGCTCATTCCAAATCTGCGGTCCTCTGCACACAATACTAAACCTGGTGGATTTTAGTCTTCGTTTTTTCCCCAGTAATTTGGCTTTTATTTCTAGGTGGTAAAGGTGTGTATGGGAAGGAAGGTTGGGAATGAGTTCACATAATTTATAGTTGAGTTTGTGGACAACCTGATACATTATACAGGCATTCTGGAAGTGATTATTCTCAGCAAGTCTTAGAGATTATAACGATGGAAAAGATGACTAGTAGGAGAAATATATTCAGACCATGTTAAGGCACGTATGACTTTCTTTTGGAGAATTTCTAGCTTTTTTAGGGTGAGTTAGGAAATGTGTTACCCTGTATGATAATTGCAGTAATGTAAATGAGGCTCAAATAAAGTTTGATATAGAGTGAGAAGTGCATAAAAGTGTAGAAAATGTTCACTTTAAAAAACAGCAGCATATTGGCCAGTTTCTTGGTTAGATCGCAAATTGACATTTGAAATTGAGAAATTCGAGGACCCCTAAGAATTTTATAGCGCTAACTCTTGTAATATTCTGTCCATTAATTTTGGGGTAAAGTTCCTTGGTGTCTGGCTTTTTATTGGAACGGAATACAATATAACTAATTTTACTGATATTAAGTGAAAGTTTGTTATACTGAGGCCAGGTGTCTATTTTCGTAAGTTCACTATTATCTGTTCAAGTTCATTTGGATTCTGGTGAGCAAAAAATAACTTAGTGTGTTCAGCAAACAGTACTTTATTTTATTTTTTTTTTTTTGTTACTTATTTGTACCCGTAGGTAGACTTATGTAGCAGAGACGAGGAATTAGCAGTGTCATTTATATACAAAATGAATGGAACTGGTCCTAAAATGGAACCCTGGGGAACCCCATGATCGATGGATTTATATGATGACTTGTGGTTATTTATATAAACATACTGGGGTGGCAGTGGCTCAGGAGGTAGAGCAGGTCGTCTAATAGCCCGATGGTTGGCGGTTCGAATCCCACTTTCCCCAGATATCCTGCCGTTGTGTCCCTGGGCAAGACACTTCACCCACATTGCCTCCAGTGCCCATAACTCTGGGTATGAATGTGTATAAATGTATAAAATGTTCGGTGGTGGCCGGAAAGGCCGTTGGCGCAGATTGGCTGCCACGTTTCCGTCAGCCTGCCCCAGGGCAGCTGTGGCTACAGTAGTAGCTTGCCACTACCATTGTCTGTCTGGAGTGAATGAATAATGTACCTAATTGTAAAGCGTCTTTGAGTATATATGATAAAGCGCTATATAAAACCGATGCATTATTATTATTATTATTATTATTATTATTATTATTATTATACTGAAGTCTTCCTGACAGATAATTAATAAACCAATCTAATGCAAGGCCTCTGATACCATAATGTTGCAATTTATTAATTAGGATGTCATGGTTAATGGTAGGAGGGAGGGATCATGAGGGTCCGGTGCTATGTGGATTAGGTGGCGGTCAAAGGCGGAGACCTTGGCGGACTGATCCCAAGCTTTCTAAACTGGCTTTTGGTACGTGGAATGTCACCTCTCTGATGGGGAAGGAGCCTGAGCTGGTGTACGAGATTGAGAGATACCGGCTAGATATAGTCGGCCTCACCTCAACACACAGCTCCAGTTCCAGAACCAGTCTCCTGGAGGGGGGCTGGAGCTTGGCCTTTTCTGGAGTTGCCCCGGGTGAGAGGCGACGAGCAGGGGTGGGTATTCTTGTGTCCCCCCACCTTGCTGCCTCTATATTGGGAGTTTTCCCCGGTGGATGAAAGGGTTGCTTCCCTGTGCCTTCGGGTTGGGAAACGGGTCCTGACCATCATTTGTGCCTGTGCACCAAATGATGTTTCAGAGTACCCACCCTTTTTGGAGTCTGTGACTGGGGAGCTGGAGGGTGCTCCTCTTGGAGACTCCATTGTCCTACTGGGGGACTTCAATGTGCACATGGGCAACGATAGTGAAACCTGGAGGGGGGTGATTGGGAGGAAGGGCCTGCCCGACTTGAACCCGAGTGGTGTTCAGTTATTGGACTTCTGTGCTAACCACAGTTTGTCCGTAACAAACACCATGTTCAAGCATAAGGGTGTCCATACGTGCACCTGGCACCAGAACACCCTAGGTCACAGGTCGATGATCGATTTTGTTATCGTGTCATCAGACCTGCAACCGTATGTCTTGGACACTCGGGTAAAGAGAGGTGCAGAGCTGTCAACTGATCACCACCTGGTGGTGAGTTGGATCCGATGGCAGGGGAGGAAGCCATTCAGACCTGGTAGACCCAAACGTATAGTGAGGGTGTGCTGGGAACGTCTGGCTGAGGCCCCTGTCCGGGAGGTCTTCAACTCCCACCTCCGGAAGAACTTCAACCACATTCCGAGGGAGTCTGGAGACATGGAGTCTGAATGGGCTATATTCTCCACCTCTGTTGTTGAAGCGGCGGCCCAGAGCTGCGGTCGCAAAGTGGTCGGTGCATCTCGTGGTGGCAACCCCCAAACCAAGTGGTGGACACCAGTGCAGAGGGGGACCATTAAGCTGAAGAAGGAGTCCTATCAAGCTTGGTTGGCTTGTGGGACTCCCGAAGCAGCTGAGGTGTACCGGCAGGCCAAGCGGAGTGTAGCTCGGGTGGTTGCTGAAGCAAAAACCCGGGTATGGGAGGAGTTCGGTGAGGCCATGGAACAAGACTTTCGGTCGGCGTTGAAGAGATTCTGGCAAACTGTCCGGCGGTTCAGGAGGGGAAAGCAGTTCCCTGTCCACACTGTGTATGGTGCAGATGGGGCGCTGTTGACTTCGACTGGGGATATCGTTGGGCGGTGGAAGGAATACTTCGAGGATCTCCTCAATCCCACTGATACGCCTTCCACAGAGGAAGCAGGGTTTGTGGACGAGGGGGATGACTCGCCTATCACAGGGGCTGAGGTCGCGAAGGTGGTTAAAAATCTCCTTGGTGGCCGGGCCCCGGGGGTGGACGAGATTCGCCCTGATTACCTCAAGGCCCTGGATGTTGTTGGGTTGTCATGGTTGACACGCCTCTGCAACATTGCGTGGAGGTCGGGGGCAGTGCCTTTGGCATGGAAAACTGGGGTGGTGGTTCCTCTCTTCAAAAAAGGGGACCGGAGGGTGTGCTCCAACTTTAGAGGGATCACACTCCTCAGCCTCCCTGGGAAGGTCTATGCCAAGGTACTGGAGAGGAGAGTCCGCCCGTTGGTCGAACCTCGGATTCAGGAGGAGCAATGTGGTTTTCGTCATGGCCGTGGCACATCGGACCAGCTCTTTACCCTCTCGAGAATTCTCGAGGGTTCGTGGTAGTTTGCCCAACCAGTTTACATGTGTTTTGTGGACTTGGAGAAGGCATTTGACCGTGTCCCTCGTGGTTTTTTGTGGGGGGTGCTTCGGGAGTATGGGGTATCGGGCTTGTTGTTACGAGCTATTCGGTCTCTACGACCATTGTGAGAGTTTGGTTCATATTGCCAACACTCGGTCGGACTCATTCCCAGTGAGAGTTGGACTCCGCCAGGGCTGCCCTTTGTCACTGATCCTGTTCATAATTTTTATGGACAGGATTTCTAGGCGCAGCCAGGGAATGGAGGGTGTCATGCTTGGTGACCACAGGATCTCATCTCTGTTTTTTGCAGATGATGTTGTCCTGTTGGCTCCATCCGGCAATGACCTACAGCTCTTGCTGGGACGGTTTGCTGCTGAGTGTGAAGCGGCTGGGATGAGAATCAGCATCTCCAAGTCTGAGTCCATGGTCCTCAGCCGGAAAAAGGTGGGTTGTCTTCTCTGGGTTGGGGACAGGCTCCTGCCCCAAGTGGAGGAGTTTAAATATCTTGGGGTCTTATTCACGAGTGAGGGGAAAATGGAGCGAGAGATTGACCGACGGATCGGAGCAGCATCTGCAGTGTTGCGGACGTTGTACCGGTCTGTTGTGGTGAAGAGGGAGCTTAGTTCTAAGGCAAAGCTGTCGATTTACCAGTCAAATCTACGTTCCTACTGTCACCTATGGTCACGAGCTTTGGGTAATGACCGAAAGAACGAGATCGCAGATACTAGCAGCTGAAATGAGCTTTCTCCGTAGGATTGCTGGACTCACCCTCAGAGATAGGGTGAGGAGCTCAGTCATCCGGGAGGGGCTCAGAGTAGAACCGCTGCTCCTCCACATTGAAAGGAGTCAGTTGAGGTGGTATGGGCATCTGATTGGGATGCCTCCTGGACGCCTCCCACTTGAGGTGTTTCAGGCACGTCCCACTGGGAGGAGACCCCGGGGCAGACCCAGGACTCGGTGGAGAGACTATGTCTCCCAGCTGGTCTGGGAATGCCTTGGTATCCTCTCTGAAGAACTGGAGCAGGTGGCTGGGGAGAGGGAAGTCTGGGCTTCTTTGCTTGAACTGCTGCCTCCGCAGCCCGGACCTCCAGAAAAGCGGTAGAAGATGGATGGATGGACGGGTCTAAAAAAAATGCCAATACCATAGTTGCCTCTTTCAGTTGCATCATTGATTTTTTCAGTTAGGTCAAGTATTGCCATATAGGTAGTGTGTTTCTTTCTGAAGCCATACTGAGATGGAGTAATAATGCTGAGCTAATCGAGGTAACTGGTCAGGCTATTTTAACCACTTGCACTCCGTTGCTCCGCGGGCGGGCAAGTCTCTGCATCCTATGACGCACGAGGGCGCACGAGAGCGCCCTCGTGCGCGCTTGGACGCATGACGCATGATGGTGGTGATGGTGATGTAGTGGCGTCCAAGCGCCACTCAAAAAAAAACTGCAGACACAGCCGTGTAACGTAAAAATGGATATTAATAAATAATAAATATGATCAGGTATGAATTATTTAATTTATATTGATGTATTGGAATCTGAGCTCAAATCTCATTTCATATACATCAGAAAAGTTAATAACACTCGTAAGGGGCACCAGCTTCTATCTTTAAGAAGCAATTTGATCTTTAATTTCACTTTATACCTGTTTGATCACTCAATAAATTAATCAATAATCAGTCTCAAAAATTTTCCGTGAATTCGATACCTGGGCTTGAAACAGACTCAGAATGAAATAAATTCCCAACAACTTCTCATTTTTAAATATTTATTAAATGAAATGATTAATAGACATCGAAATAATTTCATTAATCATAAAATCAATCTTGTAAATGATAGATTAACAATGTCAATATTTTCGGAACCAGGGTTAAACTGAGAGATGAATTTCTATCAGTTTGAGTTAACAGATTATTAAAAACAACGCAAACTTATGGAGAAAGTTTATTACTTATGAAAAAGTCCTAAATTAATCTTAAGAAAATAAAAACGGAATTTTAATGAAAAGAAGAGTTATGTTAAGGACTTCTTAATTTGCATCTGATTAGATATATAAATTATTACCGAACCTCAGAAGTTTATTCAGCAGATGAATTAAAGTTTTTGCAGCTCACGTGCTCTCCGGTGATGATAGTTCTGTCGTCCGTCTTTTTGTGGATGTTAGAGGAAATATCTGCCCGCAGATATTTCAGGGTCCACAGTTCGACCTTTAAATTCAAGCGGTCGAACGGGGCTGGATCTTGGCCGTATGACCCACAGTTGAAACGGGTTCTAGCCAGATGGCGCCGACGTTTCTTCAGAGCGATGTGGGACAGCTGCGCGTTGATTCCTCAGCTGCACGTGACGTGGAAGGCTGCGTCTTTCTTCAAGAGGTCTTCGATAATAATTAAAGATATCTAATCCGATTTCAAATTAGAAAAGAAACTTTCGGACTTTAGATAAAAATAGTAGTTTCTGCTAGGTGCTTGGTCAAGAAAAATATTATAAAAGTAAAGTCAAGATTAAAGTTTACCTTAAAATTAAACAAACGGCGGTTTTTACAGAAAGTTTAACAAAAAGTGATAAATTAAGAATTGGAGTTTGACTCCGATTAAGAATTGAGCTCAAAGAAAAAGGAATTCCTAGGCATTTAAGAGAAGAAGAAAATACAAAGTTACATAAACAAATTATCTGCTGTGTTCAGAAAAGCGCCATGTGGTCCTTTGTTCTCCGTTGCTGTGTGTAGGCAATGGGAGCAGCCGAAAAGAGAGAGAGGCGAAAAGCGCGTCCGGAGCAGAAAGGGAAAGTGGTGTCTGACGAAAAAGGCTGAAACAGAGTCTCTCTCTCCCTTTTATAAGCTCTGTTGAGTTTCGCGGGATTCTGGCCTGACCGGAATCTCAGCCAATGAGCGTCCTTCGTGGGCGGGCTCGATGAACCTTTAGTCCAATAACAGGCCTTGTCTGTGAGAGACCAATAGGATGAAGAAGCTGGGGTTCTATGAAGACTGGTGACACATGATATCAGTCCACAGGAATACACAGTTTTAAATGCATTGGAATGTACTGTTACAAACTTATGTATAACTAAACTAACCTTAGTGTATCTTATAAGCAGTGCTTCTAAATCAACATGCAGGAATAAACATTCATTTAACATCAACATGCATATATATATAAAATCACAGATTAATGCATTTCACACATATTGATTTTCCACATCAAACACATCAGAGTCCATCTGCATTTTCATAGTTCTGAAAAGAATGAAGGTTTAGAATTGAGTTTGTAATAATGTACTTTAAAGTTGTTTAAATCCAGCATGTCCACAGTTTAAGGAAATTAACTGAGTCGTGGATCTGTGTAGGTTTTATGGGGGCAATAAAAGTGAAGCTGACATTGGGGGAAATTCCTTAGGCTGGTTTTAACAAAAGAAGGGGATTTCAGCTGTGGCCTGGGGGAAGAAAATCCATTTCTTTGCATTATTCCTGGATGAAACAAAAATGTCTTTAAGCAGAAAAATAATTGTTGCTGAGCCAAAGTGAGATGATGCTACAGTCCCCCCTCTGGTATCAATGGTGACGTTGATTCAGCGTTGATAGCAATCCTAGGCATCAAATCCCAATTTGTCGAGGCTTGATCCAAATGCTGAACTAAAGTTCTGATGTCGGTAAGTCTTAAGCTTGTAAACAGTATCTATTCCAAAGTGTAGGTCCTTAAATTTGGTTTTCTGAAAAACTTCTGGAAATTTCAAAAAAATAATTTTGGCGTGACCAAATATAAACATTGCATAATTGTCTAGGATATACTAAAGTTCTGTATAAGCCTGTAAAGACTTAAAAATTCTGGGTACAAAAAAAAAAAAAAAAAAAAAGTGAACTAGAAGTATGTGGGTTTTGACATACTTGATATAAATGTTTTGGGTTTGCTGAAAAAAATATCTAGTAAAAATTTCAAAAACAGTTTAAATGTGCATAAAATCTAAATAAAGTATAAAGGATTATTTGTATATACACATGCATGTATCCAAAAATCTTAGTCAAAAGCAAAAATAAAATTCTTTCATATTTGAGGTAGATTCAGACTAATCAATATTGAGGTGACTCAAGGAGGTTCAAATTGAATTTGTTTAGTTAGACTAAACCATGGTTCCATAGATGTCCAAATCATAGGGTGTTTGAGGCTTTTGTTCAGAAAAACTGAGTGGGCATAGCATGTCGTTATCATTCTTTGGATGGCAATGAGAAGTAAATTTGGATTTACTGCAAAAAGGATATGATGAGAGAGCATATTCATTGCTAAAGCGTTAACTGAAAAGCTAATGTTTCTAGCTACTTCTGAGGATAACATAGACATTGGCTGTGTGTGAGCATAGTCAACCTTTAACACAAAGAGCAAAGAGTTCAAGACCTTGTTGAGTTTGATTGAAGCTTCGGAGCAAGCATTCAAAACCAACACAGTGTCTTGTAAGATTTTGGTAACCATTTGTGGTTTGACAACCTGGCGTTTCGGTTTT